>JAXQQM020067494.1:0-71420 GCA_034641835.2 Pinus albicaulis | reverse complement strand
TGACTTACGGAATCAAACAAGATCTCGTTATGCAATTAAAAAAACAAGCAATTGATGATTAACTGTTGCTATGAAAACACAATTGATCACAATGATATCTAATTAAAAACACCACAACCATGAATAAATTAAACCCACAACAATATAAAATGAAAATGCCAGATGTTTAAGATGTTTCAATTAATTTCAATCCAGAAAACGTTTCTATAGTCAAAAACTTCAGATAAAAAGATTAAGCTCACTTTGACCATGAAAAAAAAAATTAACCCTTTTTATACTTTTCATATATATATATATATATATATATATAATGAAACTAAAACCTTTAAAAACTAAGCTCTTAACACTAAACTAAAACCAAGTTAAAATAAAAATTACAAAGCCCTTTGAAATTTTTTATTTATTTTTCTCAATTTAAAACAATGAAATTCTACAAAAATATTAAACCCAAGTCCTAAAAACAAACTAACATTAAACTCTAAAACAATTTACACTAAAGTTAACCCAAGTTTTAAAAAAAACTAAACATTGAAAAAAACTAAAACTTAAAGTTAATAAAAGAAAATTTAAATTAAATCTAGAACTAAACTATAAGTTAAAAGATTAAAATCCTAAACTAAAACTACAATTTAAAACTTAACGCTAAAGTCAAAACAATACGAAACTAAACCAAATCGAATTTAAAAAAAAATGAAACTAAAACTAAACGCTAACCAAACTTTACAAAATTAAATTTAAAGTCTAAAACTAACAAATTAAAACTAAAATTTAATAAATCAAAATCTAACTAACTAAAAAAAATGAAACCTAAAATTAAACTAAACTAATTAAAGTCTAAAATCTAAAACTTAACAAAAAAATAAACTAACGCTATCACAAAAAAAAAAAAATTGAATCCGATCAAATAAAATTTAACGCATATGTGTTTTATTTTTTTTCTTTTCTTTTTTTTTGTTATGCAGGTCGGGTGATGGACGGCATTGGAGCACGACAGAGGGCTGAGGTTCGAGTGGAGGAGGAACGAGGGTATGAAGGCTGGTCGAGCGGATGGGAAGCTGGTGCAACAGGATGGTCGACGGCAGCAAGGAAAGTGCAGACGCAGGGGAGAGCTGCTCGAATGACGGCTAAGAGATGGAGGGCAGTGTAAGGGACAACGAGGAAGTGAGCTACAGGATGGCAAGGAGAAAAACACGGCATTTAGGAGGTCGAGAGGGACCGGAAGGAGATAGGGAATCGATGGCTAAGGGAAGGGAAGAGCAGAATGACAAGGGCAGAAGATTCGATGGCAAGGGAAAAACATAGCTTAAGGAGGAAGCATATGAATTTGCAAATTCGTGAAGACTAGTGCAGCGAGACGGCAGATAGAGGCAGCGAACAGAAGCAGCGTTTATGCAATTAATAAACCATAAACTCCAAGACACATAAATTTCACCTTAAAGAAACTTGGAAAATAAAATTCCATGAGGTCTTACTTCGTGAGTGCAGATTTAAGATGCACCAGAGATTTTGAAATTACGCCCAGATCTGGAAGCAAACCCTATCTTGAGGCTAGATCCAAAGAAATCGTTAAGAAAACACCCTACAAACCTGCAAAAAATCAAACAAAACTGAAGCTGCATACAAATTTACAAAGCTAATATACAATTTGGGAGGCTCTCATAGCTAGATTTAAACCCACTTCAACACAATTGTTTAGGAAATTTAAATTTTAAAAGAGAGGCACAAGCCCTAGAAACCCTGTAAAAACACAATTTCATAAGATAGATTCAGGAAATTAGAAACAATGGGCTTTTTCAGATTTACGAATCTGAAAGCTGGCTGGTCCAACTGAAGACTTCCCCAGACGCTCAAATTTTTAAAAAAAAATTTCCCTGTACACTTAGATCTGAAATTTAGATCAATAGAGATTTAAGAAAATTTAATTTAGATCAATAGAGATCTGACTTCTGGCTTAAGATTTTTAATTAATTTGACCAGAAATTTTAATTAATTGACTGAGACGGGATTTTAATTATTTTTTCCAATCCTGTTTACATAAGATAATACATTTAGACACATGAAGGGGGAATACCCATTCGTATAGACCCTCAAATAAATACCCAATTCTGTGACTCAAAACATGATCTAGTAGACCAAGTAGCTCAAACTACTTTTACAAGGACTCGATAGAAAACACTAGGACTCACTTAGCATGCTGATGAAAAAATCCACCCTAGCTTTGGGGTGAGGCTGGAGGGAAAAACTCTGCCGATAATTTGTGTCGAAAAATACAAGTAAATCAGTGAGACAAAAAACCTCCTAGGATAGAAATCGTCACCAACATACTAGGCTTACCTAGGTTGTTACATACATTAACGGTCTTACTTAGATCATTTACATCATAAATACGCAGAATGGATTTACATCATTTATAACAAAATGTCGGTTGTTTATGAAATCTGGATGACGCGACCACGTCAAACATGATGAATCCCATTTAAAAAAATGGGGGTGTACTGCTATGGGGTCATTGACAAAGTGTGGTCAACAAGCTACATTATTATCATACCTTGAATTCCTTGATCTCTTAGGACGATGAGTCTCTTCTCAGGAAAGGGGTCCTCCTCTCTTCCTTCTTTGATCAATGTTGTTCCTTGGAGCAATTCTTCTTTCCAGACAATCTCGAGCATAGTGACCATGCTTGTGGCAATTGTAGCATTAGATCTTGGACATTTCCTTCTTGAATCCTCTATTGTTGTTCTTAAATGATTGACCTCGCTTTCTTGACTTACAATGTGAGGGCCTTCCTTTCTCTCTATTCTTCTTGGCTTGAGCAGAAAATGCAGTAGGTTCTCCTTCTTCATGCTTTTGAATTCTTCCTCTAGTGTTAAATTTGCCAACTAGGGCCAAATTCCACCTTGGGACAGCTCATTTCATGGAAATGATGATTGCAATGGATTCCTTATTTCGAGAGGTCCAAGATTGATCTAAAGATCATCTCATTTGGACAAGCAAAAGTGAGATTTTGAATTTATTCTTTCACGTGTGCAAATTCTTCAGGTCAGCCTCAGCTTAATGTAGGCTCAAGGAGCCCAATAGACGGGTCTCTTCACCCTCAACGAATTGTATAAATAGTAGTGAACTCTCACCTCATTTGTGACATCACAACATCAAGCATCTTCTTCTCTTCTATCTGGTTTGGTTTGGCATAATGGTGAAGGAAAAGATCTTACGGAGGTCTGAAGTCTCAGATTCAAAGCTCACACAACATTAGGGTTTATGTTCCGGGCGCTGGCACAAAACTGGGAAATTTCATCCCTGGATGCACGCATGCTATGGCCAAGGTAGCGTCCAGGAACTAAAGACGCTCCCATGCTAACCTGAAGGGAGCATCCAAGGGTTTGACCATAGTTGACCATCATCTAAAGTTCTCTAAAGTTGTCTGAAGTCTGAATCAAGTTTTCTCTGATATATTCTGTCACTGTATACTGGTTTCTGAAGTTGTTGAGTTGTATTGTTGATCATATTGTATTGGGCTCATTGTACTTTCTGCTGAACATTTTATGTACTCTCTCTCTCTTTGCTAATCTATTGAATAATAATAAGAAGAATGGATTAAAGGGTTTTCCCCACATTGGGGTTTTTCCCTGTCATCCGCCAATCCTAGTGTTCTCTTGTCTTGGATTGTCTTCTACGTTTTGTATTATGTTCTATTTGCATTTATTGTCAATGTGATTAATGGTTAATGTGATTGCTACTGGAAATAATTGGAAATTGTCATTGGGCTGCTAAAGGAACATTGAAGTAATTGTGCTAAGCATAGAACATACCAATGTTAACTAAAATTAACATGGTTTCAAAGCCCAAGTGAAGATAAAGCCGAAGTAAGCGAAAGAAAAGCAATCACAAAGATCTGTTGGACAAGGACAAAGACTCAATGGCTTCCTCATCTTACTTCAAATCTGAGAATAATCTCAATGATAAGTTTGACTATCATGCATGGAAGATGTCGTTGGACTTGACTTTGGAAGAAAATGATGTCATGGACTATGTGCAGGGAAAAGTTGTGGAGCCTCTTTCAAATGCATCGGCTGCTACTAAGACAAAGTATAATAAAGGTGAGGTCAAAGCTAAGAAGATCATCATAGACTCCTTTCAAAAACATTTGGTCTCTTACATTTCTAATTTGGGCACATCTAAGGAGATGTATGACAACTTGGTTGGAATGTTCAAAGCCAAAAATGCAAATCAAATCCTCTTTCTCAAGAACAATTTGAAGGACATCAAGATGGATAGAGGGGAGTCTATCCAATCCTACTTTATGAGGATTACCGAAATCATGAATGATCTTCTATCTATGGGAGAAGTTGTTGCTGACAGAGAGCTCACTCTTATTTCACTTGGAGGTCTCCCCTGAGCATGGGATGTATTTACCACCACTATCCTTAATAATGACAGGATTCATGGTTTCGATGAATTGTCGACTAGATGCACTAAATAAGAGATGAGGATGATGGAGAGAGACAAGCCTTCAAATGGAAATGAGCCCACTGCATTCTCCACTCATGCTAAGAGGAAGAACAATGTTAGTCCAAAGAGAAAAGGTCAAGGAAGACACAGATTCAAATAAGGAAGAAAGGGGAGATGCTTCAATTGTAACAGGTTTGCTACAGAGTATCCTCATAAGAAGGATACATCATGAGATGATGACAACAACAACAACTACAACAATTTCAAGGGAAATGGAAATGAAAGGAATAATAGGTTCAACAACAAAGGAAAGAGGAATGCTCCCACTACACGATATGGAAATCGTCGACCTCCCAAAAGGTCGAAAAACTCCGGGTATGAGGAAACTAATGTTGTAGAAAAGCAAAAAGAATTTTATCTTATTTCTACCCTCACTGCTGCCTCTCCTTCGGACACTTTGGATAATTGGTTGATTGAGAGTGGTGCCTCAAGGCACTTCACTAGGTACAAAGAGGCCCTCTCTAATTTGATTGAAAAGAAGACTAATTTGGAGATCATACTTGGAGACAATGCCACCTACCCCGTGAAAGGGATAGGGATTGTCACACTTCACTTAAATCAAGGTCAAATCCTTCATCTACAAGATGTATTGTATGTACTTGATTTGAAAAAGAACCTAGTATCTATTTCTGCGATGGAAGACAAAGGCTTCAAGGTAGCATTCATTGATGGGATGGTACATATTTGGCAAAGGAACCCGAAAGACGCATTTACACTTGGATTTAGGGTTGAAGGTCTCTATCAAGTTGGAGGAAGTCCTTTGGGAGCTATGACTTGCGACACTTCTCTTCAATCTGAATTATGACAGCAAAGGTTTGCTCACCTTCATCATAAAGCCTTACTTGATGCAAGGAAGATGGTCACAAGTATGCCTAAATTCAAGGTAGATCATGAAGGTGTTTGTCAGGGTTTTGCAGATGGAAAACATACAAGGGGACCATTTCCCTCAAGTGAAAGTAAAACCACCAACATTCTTCAATTGGTCCATTTTGATTTCTCTAGTATGTTTCCCCTAACATCTTTGGGAGGATACTTGTACTATGTTATTTTGTGCATGACTTCCCTCGCAAAACATGGATCTATTTCTTGAAAAAGAAGGATGAAGTGTTCAAATGATTATGCTCTTTCAAAGCCTTGGTTGAAAATCAAACAGGGAAGAAGATCAAAATATTGAGGACCTATAATGGAACTGAAAATGAGTCAAATGAATTCAATGACTATTGTAAAGGGGCTGGCATTAAGAGGGAGACCACTACTACATATACTCCTGAGCAAAATGGAGTTGTCGAAAGAAAGAATCGATCAATCATAGAATCTACTCATGCCATACTTCATGGCCATGGCCTACCAAAGTTCTTATGGGGAGAAGTTGCCAACACTATCGTATATGTTCAAAATAGATGCCCACATCAAACATTGGACTTCAAGACACCCGAAGAAGTTTTCACCGTTAAGAAACCTGATGTTTCTCATTTTAGAATTTTTGGTTGTCCCGTGTATTTTCATGTGCCGAAAAAGAAAAGAAACAAGCTAGATGCATCTGGGAAGTGTTGGACATTGGATGAACCAATGCTCCCTATGTGTTTCGCGACATGGACTAACCACCTCTCATGGATCCTTATCTTTGGTGATGCGATCATTGATAAACACCTGCCGGTTTTGGTCTAACGGAAATAGTGATTCCCAACAATTGGTATCAGAGCGTAGGTCACGAGTTCGATACACACCCGGATCACATTGGGGGGGCGATTGTTGGATATTGGATAAACCAATGCTCCCTGTGTGTTTCGCGACATGGACTAACCGCCTCTCGTGGATCCTTATCTCTGGCGATGCGATCGTTGACTAACACCTACGGGTTTTGGTCTAACGGCAATTGTGATTCCCAACAGGAAGAAAGGAACATTTGTGGGCTATAATGAAACTTCAAAGGCAGATACAATCTATGTGTCTGGTCAAAGGGGAGTGGAAATAAGTCATGATGTCACCTTTGATGAAGATGTTGCCCTTGGGAAGGTTAGAGATCTCCCCATTCCAAGGAAGGACAATGATGATGATGCAGGAAAGCAGGATGAACCTCCAACGGATGAACAAATGCCCGATGTTGAAGGCTCGATGGATCCAATTGATCCACCTCCTGGTGAGCCCTCTACCTCAAGAAAAAGACCCTTATGGCTCAAATACACTCTCGAAGATGATGAAAGACATGTTGCACCAAGAGGTACATTTTGTGAAAGAATGAAGTTGAACAGGTACCAAGGGTACTTAGCTGCTATGAGTACCATTGTTCAATCTAAGCCACGTACGTTAGAAGAAGGCGTGAAGAACCAAGTAAGGAAGGATTCAATGAATGAGGAATATGAATCGATCATGAAGAATGATGTCTGGGATGTGGTTCCTAAACTCAAGGACAAGTCTGTCGTCACTTCAAAATGGCTTTACAAAATCAAACATGGCGCTGATGGTAGGGCCAAGAAGTTCAAGGCCAGGTTCGTTGCTCGAGGCTTCTCTAAAAAGGAAGGAGTGGACTGTTATGAGATAATAGCACCAGTTGCCCGATACACCACTATTCGATCTATCATCGCTCTTGTTACCTCTCAAGGATGGAGCTTACACCAAATGGATGTCAAAATTGCTTTCTTGCATGGCTCGCTTAAGGAGAAAGTCTATGTAGAGCAACCAAAGGGGTTGGAAGTTCAGGATCGTAAGACACATGTATGCAAGCCGAGGAAAGCCCTCTATGGGTTGAAGCAAGCCCTTAGGGCTTGGTATGAGAGGATTGATAGCTATCTTACGAAGCTATCTTATGAGAGGATTGATAGCTATTTTACAAGAAGCGAAGCTGACCTGAAACTATACTTCAAGGTTGAAAAGGACAGGCCCCTCATTCTGGTACTGTATGTGGATGATCTCTTTCTGACAGGTGCAGACCCTCTAATTTATCAATGCAAGATAGAGTTGGCTTCCGAATTCGAGATGAAAGACCTAAGTTTGATGCACTACTTCCTAGGTTAGGAGGTATAGCAAAACCCAGGTGATATTTTCCTTTCTCAAGGAAAATACATTGTGAAGCTACAAGAGAGATGTGGGATGGTGGATTGCAATTTTGTGTCTACTCCGATGGAACTCAACTTCAAGAAGCTATGTGGAAGTGTTGTCGAGCCTGATTTGGAAAATCCTTCCGAGTATCGACAACTTGTGGGGGCCCTGATGTTCTTGGTGAACTCTCATCTAGACATATGCTTCATTGTGAATACATTGAGTCAATTTATGGTCAAGCTTCATCACATACATTGGATTGCTGCTAAGAATCTCTTGAGATATCTCCAGCCACAATCAACTATGGTTTGAGATACACTGTCGAGAATTTGAGGCTACATAGATATATTGATGTTGACTGGGTTGGCAGTGCGGTTGATCATAAGAGCACATCTCAATGTTGCTTATCATTGGGATCTGCTTCGATATCTTGGATGAGCAGGAAGCAAGAATCGGTTGCTTTAAGCATCGTTGAAACCGAATACATTATTTCTAGTATGGCCTATTGTGAAGCTGTTTGTTTGAGGAATCTCTTTAGTGAGTTGTTGGAGCATGTGTTGGATACCACCGTGATCTACTGCGACAACCAAAGTGGGATTCGTCTTTCAGAGAATCCCGTGTTCCACGACTGCTCCAAGCATATTGATATTAGGTACCACTTTATCCGAGATATGGTACAATGGAGAGAAATAAGGCTCCATCACATTAAGACTGATGAGCAGGTCGCAAACATTCTCACGAAGCCCTTGGGGAAGGTCAAATTCTTAACCTTCTGTGAGAGACCTGGATTCGTGGAAAGTCCCTCCTATGAGGGTCCCACATGAGGTGGACATTGAGCTCTGGAAGCTCCTGGGGCTTGGGTACTTCTTGGAGCTATGAGCGACCATAGCGTGAGTGGTTGACCTTCCCCTAGCGGTGCGCTGTGTACAGGGTGAGTGGTTCACCTTCCCCTGTGATACCCTATGATGCTTGACATGTGTGTAGGGTGAGTGGTACACCTTCCCCTACGATTGACATATGCATAGGATGAGTGATTCACCTTCTCCTATGGTATATGAGCAGGATGAGTGGTTCACCTTCTCCTGTTGATGCCCCAGCATACATCCTACCCATGTAGTATGGGACTCATCGAAAGTACATCTCATCTGGCCAATGAGTTGGGAAATGAGGATAGGGACCATAGCACTACCGATGGACGCATCGTGTACTACCATACTCCCTATGCTAGGATGCATGGTGTTCAACAACCTGATCCGGGATCAATTGAGGTTCTACCTTTGGAATAACTTGTGTGAGTGGAGAGTGGCAAGGTCTTGTGACTCACTCTCAATAAATTCTTCTTCATTATTACTTCATGGTTCAGCAGAGCAAAGAAAAGAAGAAATGATAGAGATGGTACATGATGTCAAGATGACATGACGATCAATGACAGCAGTTGGATTGGCAGGTGGAATTCTCCCTAGTTGAGAGGGAGTGTTAAATTTGGCAACTAGGGCCAAATTCCACCTTGGGACAGCTTATTTGATGCAAATGATGATTGCATTGGATTCCTCATTTCGAGAGGTCCAAGATTGACCTAAAGATCATCTCATTCGGAAAAGCAGAAGTGAGAATTTGAATTTATTCATTCACATGTGCAAATTGTTCAGGTCGGCCTCAACTTAATGTAAGGCTCAAGGAACCCAATGGACATGTCTCTTCACCCTCAACAAATTATATAAATAGGGGTAACCTCTCACCTCATTTGGGACATCACAACATCAAGCATCTTCTTCTCTTATATCTGGTTTGGTTCGGCATATTGGCGAAGGAAAAGGTCTTACGGAGGTCCAACGTCTCAGATCCGAAGCTCGCAAAAAATTAGGGTTTTTGTTTCAGACGCTGACACAGAATTGGGAAATTTTGTCCCTGGACGCACGCATGCTGTAATATTCCCAATTAGAAGCAACTAATTAGCAATATTAATTTTGTTCAGATTTTGCCTTTCTAATGTTAGTCAATAAAGGGTGTGATGGGCCCATAACCCACACTTAGGAGATAATAATTCCCTAAAGTCACTTAGGCAAATTCAGTTGGCGACGTGGGGCCCAGAAGAGCCAAGTGAAAGTGCAGGGAAAGGGACAACGTGGGCTAGGCAGCGCAGTGGCAGCATGGGCCAGGACAGCGCAGTGGTAGGGGCAGCATGGCCAAGGAGGGACAACACAGTTGAGTGGGGCCCAAGGGAGAGCTAGGCTCTCAAGTATAAAAGGAAGAGGAGGCTCACCATTCAGTCATTCGATTATGCATATTCTAATTTTTTCTCTTAGACATTGAGCACGCTTATGCTATTTAGCGAAGTCTGCAAGTGTTGTTCAGCACGCAGGTGTCTCAGAGTGGAGATCCCAACCTCAGCCTCGGGGGACTTCGAGTGCCCGCTCAGGTGAGGAGATCCACCATTGTTTTCCAGAGCATAGCACAACATTCTTCAGCCAGGAGCACGCAGTCACTAAGGCAGCGCAGTCACACTCAGGGATTACGCAGTCTTTGGAGGAGGCACCACTAGGAGAGAATTGTGATCAGGGATTTCAGCCCAGGAGTGTTGTGAAGGGATCAGCCCTATCCAAATCATCTTTTGCAGTAGGAGGAGGCCATCATTTGCAGTCTATCAGTTCAGGGCCAGCGTACTCACCTGGAGTGTGTGATTTTCCAAGGGAGGTCAAATTCCAGGGTCATCCATTCCGGGATTCCTTCCTGGGTTTTTCCGGGTTATTAGAGGAGAGCTTATATCTAGAGTATCACATTTTTCTGAGCAGGGGAATAGCCCCAAAGAGCAGCTCCATTCCAACAGTTCGGGAATCTCCTCCTAAAATCTGTGCAGGAGCTCTAGAGGAGGATAGAGGAGACGAGTTAGAAGTTTGCCGCGGACAGACAGCGTGAAACCCCAAGGGGTTTTCACATCAATGAGGGATCTAGCACTTCTCATCACACAAAGGAGCAGATCACAGTGCAGCAAGTAGTACCACTCACTCCCCCACATTCTACGATGCCCACATTTCTGACTACAAGCACCGAGACAGGAGGACCCCAGGAGCTGGAGGTGGTTCATTTGGGGGATTATTTTGCAGAATATCAGTCTTATGGGCGAGAGTTTGGTGAAGCTCTCACTTTCCATGATTTTTGCCAGCTCAAGTAGGACAACAGATCCCGCAACCAAAACAAAGGTGGTGGGTACACGCAGGAGGTGAGCTGCAATGTACCGTGGGCAGGTTTTTCTTGCCAACGTTCGACAGGTCCTCTAAATGTTCAGCGAAAGCTTGCGTGGAGAAGCTGGACATTTATTTCCAGCTTAATCAAATGGAAGAGGGAGAGGCCATCAAGGTGGCAGCGCTGCACCTTTAGGGGGAGGCCCATGGCTGGTGGTTTCAAAGGATGGCCACGCTGGGTCACTCAGCAGTGACAACGTATGCGGAGTTTACACGGATATTGGTGGAGCGATTTGACCAGAAAGATCCAGAAGAGCATTTTGTTGAGCTGACCAAGCTCAAGCAGACCGGGAACCCGAAAACTTACATTTCCGAGTTCTTGAGGCTTTCAGTGATGGTACCCGACTTGTCCTCAGCAAGGAGGATTTACATGTTCATTGAGGGGTTGGCAAAACCTCTGCGTGGGCTAGCCAGATCCACGAGGCCTGCTACACTTCAGGATATAGACAGGAGGACCAGAGATTTGCAGGGTGCTTTTCCCAAGACCAGAGCTCCTTTCCTCCAGAGACCGGCATTTCAGTCGAAGGGGAAGGACACGACAGTTCCACCTCCAAAGGGGAACCAACGCAAGGGGCCTTTAGACAATGATACCCATAGAGACTTGAGACGGAGGAAGCTATGCTTCACATGCCGGGAGCCATGGGCACTGGGTCGTCAATGTGCCGCGGGGAAGGCACATTACATAGAGGTCTTCTCCGACAGTGAGGGGGAAGAAGATGCTTATGAGGGGATAGAGATAGAGGGCAGCGCTATAGTGCAAAGAGGGGATCATCCACCACCTCCTCCCCCAGGAGCAGGAGGAGCAGCGTTTTCACCCACAGGAGGTGTCCTTGCATCTTTGTGAGGGGTTCCGAAGTATTTGACACTGCGTGTCCGTGGCACCGTTCAGAGACAGCATGTTTCAGTTCTAGTCAACAGTGGGTACACTCACAACTTTATTGATGCCCAGCTGATAGAGAGGAGGGGCATACAGACAGAGAGCTTTGATGGCTTCTCAATACTGGTACCAGGTACCAGAACTATGTAGTGTGCTAGATACATTCCGGCATTAGCCGTGACCATGGGGACTTATACGATGACAAATCATTTTTTTGTGGTCGACATTCCAGACAGCAACGTGGAGCTGGGAGTGCAGTGGTTGATCACACTGGGGAAGGTCACCACAGACTGGGAGACCTTGGAGATGGAGTGGACGGACAAGAAGAGCGGTAAGCATGTGATGATCGGAGACGCACATTATCCTCCACAAACGGTTTCGTGGCAGCACACACGGATGGAGCGAGACTTAGAAGAAACGAGGCGGCGTGGAGCGCACATATTTTGGAGGCGGGGGCAACGAGGGGAAGGAAGTTCACCCCCGAGATGTGTAATCGATTTTGGACAGGTATGCTACAGTTTTTGGGTATATACCTCTAGGACAACCACCGAATCAGGGATTTGAGCACACCATTGAGCTTGAGCAAGGTATTCAGGTTGTGATCACCACACCCTATAGGCATCTCAAAGCCTACACGGATGAGATTGAGAGAGCCATTCACGAGCTTTTAGCAATGGGACACATCCGGCCCAGTAGTAGCCCATTTGCTTCTTCAGTTGTATTGGTGAAGAAGAGGGATGGCATACTGAGGATGTGCATCGACTACTGGGATCTCAACAAGAAAACAATGAAGAACCTATACCCCATTCGGCGGATTGACGAGTTGAGTGGATCAAAATTCTTTTCCAAGATTGATCTGATGTCGGGCTACCATCAGATCCGACTGAGGGACCAGGATGTCCCCAAGACTGCCTTTAGATGTCATTATGGCCATTTTGAGTTTTTGGTGATGCCCTTCGGGCTAACCAATGCACCGGCCACCTTCCAATCTTGTATGAACCACATCTTCCGTGGTCAGTTGAGGAAGTTTGTGCTGGTATTCTTCAATGATATCCTTATATACAGCCGCACTTAGGAGGATCACTTGCAGCACGTTGATGTTGTACTGCGTATATTGGAGGAGCAACATTTCTATGCTAAGCTCTCCAAGTGAGAGTTTGGGTTGACAAAGATGCTTTATTTGGGGCATATCATTGCTGTGGACAGAGTGAGGGTCCACGAGGAGAAGATTTGGGCCATCCGGGAATGGTCAGAGCCGAGGAATGTGACAGAACTCTGGGGGTTTGTAGGCATCTACACCTACTACAGGAAGTTTGTCAAGGGATTTTCCCAGCTTGTTGCACCCCTCACAGATATCACCAAAAAGGGGACATTCAGTTGGACGGATACAACACAAAGAGTCTTTGACAGGCTCAAGGAGGTGATGAGTAGCTTCCCAGTATTGGCTTTGCTGGATTTCACGCAGCCCTTCATCTTGGAGTGTGATGCTTCAGGAGAGGGAGTGGGCACAGTTTTGATGCAGGAAGGCCACCCCATAGCTTTCGAGGGCAAAAAATTGTTGCCGCATGAGAGGTTGTATCCTATATATGACAATGAGATGTTGGCCATTATGCACGCATTGGCCAAGTTCCGGCAGTACCTGGTGGGCAACAAGTTTCGGGTGAGCACTAACCACAATAGCCTCCAGTTCTTCCTCGAGCAGAAGCAGTTGCAGGAGAGGCAGCAGGAGTGGGTCAATAAGATCCAGGCAGATGACTTTGACATTGAGTATGTCAAAGGGAAGAACAACGTGGTGGCCGATGCTCTATCCCGCAGACTTGCAGTGTTTTCCTTGATGAGCATAGACACAGACTGGAGGGCTCAGCTACTAGTGGAGTACTCCAAAGACCATTTTTCTTATGAGGTGTTGAATGGCCAAGTCATAGATGACAGGTATAGGGTGATGGATGAGGTTATTTACTTCAGGGATAGGATCTTCTTGATTGGGGGTTCTCTGCTCAAGGAGAAGATACTGCGTGCCTCCCATGACTCACCATTGTCAGGCCATCAGGGATTCACGAAGACCTACAGGGCTATCAGGGAGAAGCCTCAAGGAGGACGTACTTCGGCATGCCAAGGAGTGTGAGGTATGTCAGAGGAACAAGGGGTAGATGAGCCACCCAGTCGGATTACTATAGTTGCTTCCCATTCAAGTGGGAAAGCATTTCGATGGACTTCATCACTGGGTTTCCCACGGTGCAGGGCAAGGACTGCATCTTTGTAGTCATTGATCGACTAACAAAGTATGCTCACTTCTTCGCCATATCTAAACGGTACACAGCTGCACAGGTGGCAGAGCTATTCTTCTGGGATATTTTCAGATTGCATGGTCTTCCGAAGACCATCGTCAGTGACAAGGGCAGTCGTTTCATGGGCGGTTTTTGGCAGGAGATCTTTCGTTTGGTGAGTACAAAGTCGGCTCCGAGTACCAGCTATCACCCTCAGATGTACGGGCAGACAAAGATAGTGAACAAGTGGCTGGAAGGCTACTTGAGAAACTATGTCACATGGCAGCAGGATGCATGGCTACGTTGGCTGCATTTGGGAGAATACTGCTACAACACCACTTTCCACATGTCTATCGGTATGTCTCCGTTTTATGCTTTATGTGGATATCATGCTCTGACTTTTGTTAATGTTATGTTTGGAGCTAGCAGGGCCCCAGGGGCCCTAGGTGTAGACACATCACATAAACAATGCAAATATGGAGAAACGCTGAGCCATTTTATAATGTAACTGAAAGATACAATGAGTACAAAGGTGATCAGAATGATGGCACCTTGGCTTGCACAAGGCAAGCTGGAAACACTCTCAGAAATGCTCAAGGAATGGCTGCTCTGTCAAGGACTGCGTAATCTCCAAATGCTGTTGATGTTGCTGTCGGACTGCTACTACTGCTGGAATGGGATGGCTCTTTGGGGTTGTTCCCCTGCTCAGAAAAATATGGAACTCTGGGAATGAGCTCTCCTCCAAATACCTAGAAAAGCCCAAAAAGGAATCCTAGAATGGATGACCCCAGAATTTGACCTCCCTTGGAAAATAACACTATCCCAGTGAAATACGTTGGCCGTGAATGATCCTCTGCAAATGATGGCCTCCTCCTGTACCAAAATGATGAAATAGTGAAGGGTTGATCCCTTCACACTATCTCGGGCTGAAACCCCTGATAAATCCTCACTCCCGGAACTTCCTCTACCACAAACTGTGTGATCTCTCCAAGAGACTGCACTACCCAAGCAAATGCGTAATTCCTGGTTGAAGATGATATGGCTCCCTCCTGCAAAATGATGGATAGAACTCCTCACATGAGCAGGCACTCGAAGTCCCCCGGGGCTAAGGTTGGGATCACCGCTCGGAGACACCCAGTGTGCTAAACATCACTTGCAGACTTCGCTCAACAGCGGAATCGTGCTCAATGTCAAAAGACTGAAATCATAGATGCATAATAGAATGAGAGAATGAGGAGCCTCTTCCCCTTTTTATGCTTTGAGAGCCTTGCTCTCACCCGGGCCCCACCAAACTGCGTTGTCCCTCTTGGCCCACGCTATCCCTCTCTCACTGCGCTGTCATGGGCCCACGCTGCCTATTCCCTCATGATGCCACTTCACCCTCCTGGGCCCCATGTTGTCAAGTAAATATATGCTCAAGTGACTTCAGGGAATGATTATTTCCTAAGTATGGGTTATGTGTCTCATCACCTACTTTATTAACTGACTTTAATATTAGAAAAACAAAATTGGCCAAAATTAATATTACCAATTAGTTGCTGCTAATTGGGAATATTACAGTCCTCCCCGCCCAAACGTTGCTTGTCCTCAAGCAACTGCAAAGATGGATGCTGCAATATTTTCTCACTCTCCCAAGTGGCATCGTCATCCGACAAGTTCCTCCACCTCACCAAGTACTCTCTGACTGTCCTCCTCCGTAGCTGTCTCTCCGTGGTGTCTATGACGACTTCTGGCTACAACACCAAATGCCCCTCATCATCTGTCGGTGGAAGCTCCTCTGTTGCAGTCACCTGCTACAGCTCTAGCTCATATGCAACCTCCCCAATCTTGCGGATCACCCTATAAGATCCATAGAAGCGAGGCTTGAGCTTCTCGGCCCCCTCCTTCTTCAGCGTGGACTATCGGTATGAATGAAGTCGTAGGTAGACCAAGTCCCCTACCTCAAACTGCCTCTCAACTCGTCCCCTGTCGGCATACAGCTTCTGCTGGTTCTGAACTGTAGCTAAGTTATCCTTGAGAGCCCGGAGTATATCCTAACTCTCTTGGATCTAGTCCTTGGCCCTGGGGGCCTTGCTAGCACCAAACATCACATGAGCAAAAGTCAAAGCATGGTATCCATACAAAGCATAGAACTGAGACATACCGATGGACATGTGAAAAGTGGTGTTGTAGCAGTACTCTCCCAAATATAACCAGCGTAACCATGCCTTCTGCTGCCTTGTGACATAGTTTCGCAAGTAGCCTTCCAACCACTTGTTCACTATCTCTGTCTGCTCGTCCGTCTGAGGGTGATAACTGGTGCTCGGAGTCAACTCTGCACCCACCAAACGAAAGAGCTCCTGCCAAAAGTCGCCCATGAAATGGCTGTCCTAGTCACTAACAATGGTCTTCGGAAGACCATGCAATCTGAAGACATCCCTGAAGAACAAATTCGCTACCTCTGCTGTTGTATACCATGCTGATATAGTGAAGAAGTGTGCATACCTTGTCAGTCGATCAACGACCACAAAGATGCAATCCTTGTCCTGCACTGTGGGCAACCCTGTGATGAAGTCCATCGAAATGCTCTCCCATTTCCCCTCTGGAATGGGAAGTGGCTGTAGTAATCCTGCTAGATGGCTCATCTCTCCTTTGTTCCGTTGACACACCTCACACTCCCTGACATGGTGAAGTACATCCTCCTTGAGGCCTCTCCAAGAGAACCTCTCCCTGATGGCCCTATAGGTCTTAGTGAACCCCTGGTGGCCTGATAATGGTGAATCATATGAGGCACGCAGTACCTTATCCTTGAGTTGAGAGCTCCCAGTCAAGAAGATCTTGTTTCTGAAGTATATCACCTCATCCATCACTGTGTACCTATCATCTGTGATCTGTCCATCCAGTATCTCACAGGCAAAACGGTCCTTGGAGTACTCCACCAGTAACTGAGCCCTCCAGTCCATGTCTAAGCTCATCAGAGACAACGTTGCCGGTCTGCGTGAAAGAGCATCGGCCACCACGTTGTTCTTCCCTTTGACATACTCAATGTCAAAGTCATATGCCTGGATCTTGCTGACCCACTTCTGCTGCCTCTCCTGCAACTGCTTCTGCTCTAGGAAGAACCGGAGGCTATTGTGATCAGTCCTCACCCTGAACCTGTTCCCCACCAAGTACTACCAAAACTTGGCTAGTGCATGCATGATAGCTAGCATTTCCTTGTCATATATGGGATACAACCTCTCATGCGGCAATAGCTTCCTGCTCTCGAAAGCTATGGGGTGGCCCCCCCTGCATCAAGACTGTACCCACCCCCTCTCTTGAGGCATCACACTCCAAGACAAAGGGCTGCGTGAAATCCAACAACACCAAAACTCGACAGTTGCTCATCACCTCCTTGAGCCTGTCAAAGGCCCTTTGCATTGTGTCTGTCCAACTGAATGCCCCCTTTTTGGTAAGATCTGTGAGGGGTGCAGCAAGTTGGGAAAACCCCTTGACGAACTTCCGGTAGTAGGTGCATATGCCTACAAACCCCCAAAGCTCAGTCACATTCCTCGGTTCCAGCCAATCTCGGATGGACCTGGTCTTCTCCTCGTGGACTCTCACTTCGTCCACCCCAATGATATGCCCCAAATACAGCATCTCTGTCAGCCCAAATTCACATTTGGAGAGCTTAGCATAAAAATGTTGCTCTTCCAAAATGCGCAATACAGCCTCAATGTGTTGTAGGTGCTCCTCCCATGTCCGGTTGTATATCAAGATGTCGTCAAAGAATACCAGCACAAACTTCCTCAACAGACCACAAAAGATGTGGTTCATGCAAGACTGGAAGGTGGCCAGTGCATTGGTTAGCTCGAAGGGCATCACCAAAATCTCAAAATGGCTGTAGTGACATTTGAAGGCTGTCTTGGGGACATCCTGGTCCCTCACTCGGATCTAATGGTAGCCCAACCTCAGATCAATCTTCGAGAAGAACTTCGAACCCCTCAGCTCATCCATCAGCTCATCAATCCGCGGGATGGGGTATCGGTTCTTCATGGTCTTCTTATTGAGAGCTTGATAATCGATGCACATCCTCAGTGTGCTATCCTCCTTCACCAGTACAACAGAAGAAGAAAATGGGCTAGTGTTGGGTCGGATGTGTCCCAGCGCTAAGAGCTCATGAATAGCTCTCTCAATCTCATCCTTGTAGGCTTTGGGATGCCTATAGGGTGTAGTAATCACGACCTGAATGCCCTTCTCAAGCTCAATGGTGTGATCAAACCCCCGATCTGGTGGCTTCCCTAGCGGTATATCCCCAAAAACTGTAGCATATCTGTCCAAAATCGACTGCACATCTGGGTGAACTGCCTGTCTTGTAGATCCTGCCTCTTAAAAACGCAGCTCCACTGCCCACTCTATGTCTCCCTTCCGAAAGTCTGCCTCCATCCGGTGTGCTGAAACTGTCTGCGGGGGATAAGTGTGCATGCCTCGGATCATCTCATGCTTACCAGTCTTCTTTTCTGTCCACTCCATCTCCAGAGTCTCCCAGTCCGTAGTGACCTTCCCCAGCCTGATCAACCACTACACTCCCAGTATCACGTTGGTGTCTGGAATGTCCACCACAAAGAAATGGTTCATCAGAGTGTAAGTCCCCATGGTCACTGCCAATGTCGGTACATATCTAGCACAGTGCATAGTTCTGGCACCCAGTACCAGTATTGAAAATCCATCAAAGCTCTCTGACGGTATGCTCCTCCACTCTACCAACTATGCATTAATAAAGTTGTGGGTGGCCCCACTGTCAACTAGCACTGAAACATGATGTCCCTGCACGGTGCCCCGAACACGCAATGTCAAATACTTAGGAACCCCTCGCAAAGAAGCAAGGACTCCCCCAGTAGGTGCAAACGCTTCCCCTCCTGCTCCTGGGGGTGGAGGTGGTGGATGATCCCCTCTCTGCACTACAGCGTTGCCTCTTGCCTCTATCTCCTCGTATGCATCTTCTTCCTCGTCACTGTCGGAGAAGACCTCTATGTAGTGTGCCTTTCCTGCGGCACATCGATGTCCCGGTGCCCATGGCTCCTGGCATGTGAAGAATAGCTTCCTCTGTCTCAAATCTCTCCGGGTATCATCATCAAAAGGCCCCCGGCCTTGGTTCCCCCTCAGAGGTGGAACCCTTGTGTCCTTCCCCTTCAGCTGAAATGTCAGTCTCTGGGGGAAAGGAGCTTTGGTCCTAGGTAGAGCATCCTGCAAATCCCTGATCCTCTCAACTGCATCATGAAGTGTAGCAGGCCTCGTGGATCTGAATAATCCACGCAGAGGTTCTGCCAACCCATCAATAAACATGTATATCATCCTGGTTGAGGACAAGTCGGAAACCATCACTGAAAGCCTCAAGAACTCGGAAATGTAGGTTTCCGGGTTCTTAGTCTGCTTGAGCTTGGGCAGCTCAACGAAGTGCTCTTCCGAATCCCTCCGGTCAAACCGCTCTACCAGTCTCTGTGTAAACTCTGCATACGCTGTCACTGCTGAGTGACCCAGCGTGGCCATCCCGTGGAACCACCAATCGTGGGCCTCTCCCTCCAGGTGCAGCGCTGCCACCTTGATGGCCTCTACCTCTGCCATTTGGTTGAGTTGGAAATCAATATCCAGCTTCTCCACCCAAGCCTTTGCCGAACATTTTGAGGACCCATCAAATGTTGGCAAGAAAAACCTGCCCACTGTACGTTGTACGTCCCCATCTTGTGTGTATCTACCCCCTCTGTTTTGGTTACAGGGTCGGATGTCCTTCTTGAGCTGAACAAAATCGTGGAAATTGAACTTCACCAAACTCTCGCCCATAGCACTGATACTCAGCAAAATAATCCCCCATATGAATCGGCTTCGACTCCTAAGGTACTCCTGTTCCGGTGCCTGCAATCTGAAATGTGGGCGTCGTGGAACATGGGGGAGTAAGTGACACAACCTGCTACGCTGTGAGCTGCTCCTGCAAATGGTGGGAAGTGTCGGGCCCTTCTCCGATGTGAAAACCCCTTGGGGTTTCACGTTGTCTCTGGTATGCGGTAAATTTCTGCCCCATCCCTTCGATCCTCCTCGATAGTTCTTGCACAGACTTTAGGACGAGTTGCTCGAACTCCCTCCCTTCATCTTTCTCCTCTGCCATTGGTTCTTCCTCCTCTGTGTCCACTATTGGAACACAGTCTCCCTCTCCAAAAGTAGCCTCAAGCCTCCGCTCTTGGTCCTTGTACTTCCTTCCCCGGTAAGTGATATATGGATTTCCCAATGTTCCACCAAGACTCCGGTGCGGGGAGACGCATAGGGGGGATGTGTGGGAGTACCCTGAAATTTTAGGGAAATTTCGAGGGTGCAGGGAGTCGTCGAGGTATATAAATTTTTAATTATATATATATAGAAAATTCAAGTTCATATTCATTGTTAAATAATGAAAGCATAAATATTAAATATTAAATAGATTAATAATAATATAGTATATAGTATATAGTATATACTAATATGAATACCAATACATTGAAAATTTAAATTTGATCTACATGATAAAATTTAAATTCATAATTGAATTTAATAATTACATACATTGATCCATCCTCATCATTCATTTTGATACATACATCATTCATATGACATACTCATTATTCTAATATTCATCCATAATTAATGATCATTCAAAAATAAATTCAATAATGAAATCTTCAAATTGATCCATGATTCCATATCAATCATCATTCATCATTCTATAATCTATATGTACATTGATTTAAAAATTAATTTCATCATTGATCATTCTAGAATCGAAATTGAAAGCCAAACATACTAGAAGTCTAGAGGTAGATAGTAGATACTAAAGTTTGAACTTTGAACACTAAATAGTAAATAGTAAATTTATATACTCAAAATTTTAAACTAAAAATAGTTAAGACTGAAGAGTCAAGAATCAGTCCGAGGTCATCAACTGAAAAGTAAAAATGGATAATGAGCACTGAAAATAAAATCAACATCAAGGACGCAGAGAGGTCAAGGTCGAAGTCGTATAGGTCAGCTAGAGGTCGAAGAGCTAGAAATGAAATGAATCATTGAATAATGAATCGTAATTTTTTTAAACTAACCATTTTGCTTTTTTGTTTTATTTATTTTTTTAATTTTAGAAATTTTATATTTTTTTTACTTTATACTATATGATAGTCGTTTTGTTTTTACATTAGGTGTCATTAGACAAATTTAAGGGGGGACGCGTTCCCCTTCAAAAGGGGGATGCCCAGAAGCACCCTTTTTGGGGAGTCACGTCCCCCACACTGGGGAAACGCACCCCCTTGTGTCTCCCCAAGACTCCCCAAAAAGCGTGCGCGGGGAAACGCACCCCCAGGAGACTCCCCATCCAGGGTGCGAGGGGTGCGAGGGATGTGTGCACCCGACCCTAGGAGATGCGACCCCGTGGAACACTGGGTTTTCCTGCTGGTGTCATAGACAATTTGCTCCACAAGCTGAGCCAAGTCTATGAGCTCTGATACCACTGTAACATTCTGAATAGAAATAAACAGTAATATAAAGCAACATAAACAAGTTGTAATATCCCCAAATGGGATATTTTACTAAATTTGCATGAATCTACTTAAACCCAAAATTATGCCGTAAAATCAACATGCATTTAACAGAAGATTGCCATGTAAAATAAAAACACATAAAATACTGTAATTCAATACCACATAGAACAGGAAGAATCTCATATTTTATTATAAATAATAACGGGGTTTACATATAGATCTGACCCAAAAAGAGCTAAGATGGAAAACTGGCCAACAATACAATCTATTGCACTACTACACGACGATGGCCTCCAAAACTGAACTGCTGAACTCTCCCTCCGGCAAAAGCTACCATTGAATCCACTGAAGCACCTATTGAAGATCTGAATGATCCTCACTCCAATATCCCAGAAGCTCTGCGAAACTTTGAATGAAGTCTCCTCAAGGACAGTTGGGTTTTCGTCCAATACTCACAAATCACCCGAGGGTTTCTGTCCTAGGGCTACGGCTGAAGTAGAGAACCACGTCTCAAACCTCTCATACAAGAAAATGATATGATCCAAAGATATCCCTCAATGGCCTCCTCCCTTTCTTTTATAGATCTCTTGGATCCTTCTAGAGCATTATTTTATTATTATTTTATTCATGGTGCACTTTTCCCCCTTATTTAAATATTCCTTTTTAATGCAGAAAAGAGTAAATCGGCTACCATGTCTCCTCTAGTCACTGAAACTCGTGTCCAACCATCCCACCATGTAGGTATCCTCGTCCCCGTTCCAATGAGCTATTACACTAAGGTTTTCCATCATGTATTACTCCCGAAATGCCACCTTGAGCGTAATCAGCTGAGTTAAGCCCAGAAATAACTCAAATTTCCAAAAGTTGTCGGAATGCACCAGAACGAAAGCCAAACTGCTCGGATGATGGAATATATCAAGCGAATGCCACCCGACTACATAGAAACTTCTCAAAACTCCTCCAAAAAGCCCCTGGGCCCGCTGATGACACCAACTTGTACCTGTGACCAGTTTGCTTCTAACTCTGAAAGTCCATCCTAGCACTGTCATAGGTGACACCAAAAAAAGGAATATTATAGAACTTTCGCCCCAATATTGCTTGCCCTCAAGCAATCCAAATATGTGGGCCACTCTGTCGGCCCGATGCCACTGAGACCCAATCCCCGGATCCCATACAAACCTCCTGGTGCTACTATGTGCCTGTGTCAAGCCACCCGGAATAGACCCCTCAATGCCAGGATCCCAAACTGATCTCTCACTATACCTGCCATCAAACAATCCTCCCGGATCCCCACGCCACGATGGCCAATCATCGCCCAAGTCCCATGGCTCGGACTGTGCACTGCCTCTGGCTATAATTGATGCTATAAGAGGTGAAGACCACGTCTCCTACTGCGCTGTATCTATGACGGTGTAAGCTGCCCCACCAACTGTGTACCAACTCATCACCTCTCTCCAATCCAACCCCTGACTAAATCCATTGCTAATCCTACTCTCCTGAAACCGAGATGGGATGCTGAAGAAATGTCGATATGTGCCCCACTTCCAACTGGAATCTGTATCATCTGTCATGTCTAAGGGCCCCTGCTCCGTTGTGCTCCCTACGAAGAATATCGTACCATCAAGAGGGTACCAACTCATGATCTCCCGCCAATCCATCCCGGAAGAAGAATCCAATGTAGCAACAACTGCACATGGAACATGCCTGGAGTGTTTTCGCCAGCCCGTAATCAACTCACACTGCTCTGCCATGTCTGCCAATGAAAGCTGCCGGTAGAAGGAAGCCCCTATCTATAATGAGCCAAAGTAGGCAAGATATGCTGCAAGCCCCATCGATGTATTCCTGGAGAGTGCTACTCACTGAAAGTACTGCAGCTCTGTTGACTGCACGTGCATCTATCTGCACCTCATCAATTTGACGGTCCAAAGATGGATGCTCCACCATCTCTAACAACTCCTCCCACTCCTGATCAGGAATGTCATGCTCCTGTTGTCTACTAGCCCCCTGCAGAACTCTCCCATCAACCTCCACCATCTCCAGAGGATATGGATCTGCAACCACTGTCACCGTAATCGATGTCTGTGCATTTGACTCCTCCTTAATGGCTAACCCCAAGGTTAGCTGCATATCCATCATAGACTCAATGTGAGCCTCTATCTGGCTCTCCCCCAAGGGACTATCATGCACGATGTGCATAGTATCCTCCTCTGCTGGCTCAGGCTCCATCATATGCTACTCTGGCGTAGACTCCCCTAACTGCTCACCTTGCACACTGGAACACAGCTCTGGTCTACTGTCATCATCTCTGCAAGATTGCTCTTGCCCCCCAGAAGCATCCGCATCTGATCCCATTGACTCACCGGAAGAAGAGTCCTCATCCTAGCATACAGAAGGAACATCTACCTGCTCTACCTCTGCCACGTCATCTGCATCTCTCAAACATGAGTGATCAGCCCCCCATGGTCCTTTGCAAATGAAGCAAAGTCCCTTCCTCCTCAGTTCATTTCTACTGCATGATCCACCAAACTGGAACAGCTCCTCCCTGGTCAATTGTCTCTTGAAAAGCTCAATGTTCTGCACAACTAGCCCTTGGGCTAGTTCATAAGCAGCAGGTGAGACCAACTGCTCTCTCCTCCAAATGCTCAGCAACCTAGTCTGCAACTCCCAGTAAATGGCCTGACGGATTCCCATACACGACAACAAGATGGACTGCATGTGTGCTATGACGGTGTCAAAATGATGTCGCCTAATGTTGAAGAAGCATTAGAACATCTGCAGAATCAAGCCATCACACTCAAGGTCAAACATGATCTCATGAGTCTGGGTCATGGCCATGACTTCTAAAACCTTAAGCTTCCTCCCAAATGTAGAGCCTGCACAGTTGTCCAAATCTCGAAAGGCTCCTACTATTAGTCTAAAAATTCTTTTCATAATGTCATCATTGTAGGGAGGGAAGGGTGCTGTTATCCTCAAAATATCACTAAAACAAGAGGCAGCTATAAGCTTGACTCTTTCACTTGGATGTTCTAAGAATCTGGCTTGTACCAATGCAAGCATAGATGGCTCCAAGGCCCAATTTAAACTCCAATCAGATTGCTATATCTTTGGAAGACAGGATTCCAGTTTCTCCAACATGGGAAAGCCATTTTCTAATCTTCCACTCTTTAAGTCCATTCCAAGTGCATAAAGCCAATTTCCCACATCTCTCTCCTTTTGTAAATTCCTCGAGTGCCTTTGTTGGAGAAAATTATGTACCTCCTTGGAGAAGGGTCTGTTTTTTTGTTTCAAGGAAATAACTTCTGCATTGTTTAATATTTTTGGTCTTTGGTTTAGATCACAACCCACTGAGGCACTGCTATGTTGATTTAGGAGTTGTTTTAAAAACTTCATTGTTTCAATGACATATATGGAAGTAATAATGGTTTAGCTGGACTTGCACAAGGAAAGCTACAAGCACCAGATGATGATTGCAAGGAAATCCAACCGCTCCAATAGCAAGCTCCTCTAGAAACTGCATTGCTGCTCCAAGACTACACTGCTGCCTGACTTCGGCCTCTGATTTACCCACTGAAAACTGCTCAGAAAATTCTAGGAATTTGAGAAGGTGATCCTTGCCCAAAACCCAGAAAAACCCAGAAAGGGTTTCTTCTAATTCCAACCTTCAAAATCTGACCCTTTGTAGTTTGGCCCTCTTCCAATTTCGTTTTCTGGCACTGCAGCTGCTACTATCAATCATTACTCTCCAAAATCCCAGCCAACCTCCTTATATGCAATCCTATCAATTTCCCAACACCCCAGCTCTAAAATCCCACCAATGTAGCTCCCAAATGAGCCTCCTCCAATGACTACGTAGGCCCTTCTAACCAAAATAGCTGCAACTGAAAATTGGAAACCCGCAGGCTGATCCAAGATTGAAGCTCTGATACCACTGTAATATCCCCAAATGGGATATTTTACTAAATTTGCATGAATTTACTTAAACCCGAAATTATGCCGTAAAATCAACATGCATTTAACAAAAGATTGCCATGTAAAATAAAAACACATAAAATACTGCAATTCAATACCACATAGAACAGGAAGAATCTCAACTTTTATTATAAATAATAACGGGGTTTACATATAGATCTGACCCAAAAAGAGCTGAGATGGAAAATTGGCCAACAATACAATCTGTTGCACTGCTACACGACGATGGCCTCCAAAGCTGAACTGCTGAACTCTCCCTCCGACAAAAGCTACCATTGAATCCACTGAAGTTCCTGTTGAAGATCTGAATGATCCTCACTCCAATATCCCTGAAGGTCTGCGAAACTTTGAATGAAGTCTCCTCAAGGACAGTTGGGTTTTCGTCCAACACTCACAAATCACCTGAGGGTTTTCGTCCTAGGGCTACGGCTGAAGTAAAGAACCACGTCTCAAACCTCTCATACAAGAAAATGATATGATCCAAAGATATCCCTCAATGGCCTCCTCCCTTTCTTTTATAGATTTCTTGGATCCTTCTAGAGCATTATTTTATTATTATTTTATTCATGGTGCACTATTCCCTCTTATTAAAATATTCCTTTTTAATGCAGAAAAGAGTGAATCGGCTACCATGTCTCCTTTGGTCACTAAAACTCGTGTCCAACCATCCCACCATGTAGGTATCCTCGTCCCGGTTCCAATGAGCTATTACACTAAGGTTTTCCATCATGTATTACTCCCGGAATGCCACCTTGAGCGTAATCAGCTGAGTTAAGCCCAGAAATAACTCAAATTTCCGAAAGTTGTCGGAATGCACCAGAACGAAAGTCAAACTACTCGGATGATGGAATATATCAAGCGAATGCCACTCGACTGCATAGAAACTTCTCAAAACTCCTCCAAAAAGCCCCTGGGCCCGCTAATGACACCAACTTGTACCTGTGACTAATTTGCTTCTAACTCTGGAAGTCCATCCTAGCCCTGTCATAGGTGACACCAAAAAAAGGAATATTACACAAGCATCTACAGCAAATAGAGAGATATCACATAAACAATGCAAATATGGAGAAATTCTGAGCCATTTTATTATGTAACTGAAAGATACAATGAGTACAAAGGTGATCAGAATAATGGCACCTTGGCTTGCACAAGGCAAGCTGGAAACACTCTAAAAAATGCTCAAGGAATGGTTGCTCTGTCAAGGACTGTGTAATCTCCAAACGTTGTTGCCGAACTGTTGCTACTGCTGGAATGGGATGGCTCTTTGGGGTTGTTCCCCTGCTTAGAAAAATATGAAACTCTAGGAATGAGCTCTCCTCCAAATACCCAGAAGAGACAAGAAAGGAATCCCGGAATGGATGACCCCAAAATTTGACCTCCCTTGGAAAATAACGATATCCCAGTGAAATACGTTGGCCCTGAATGATCCTCTACAAATGATGGCCTCCTCCTATACCAACATGATGAAATAGTGAAGGGTTGATCCCTTCACACTATCTCGGGCTGAAACCCCTGATAAATCCTCACTCCTGGAACTGCCTCTACCACAAATTGCATGATCTCTCTAAGAGACTGCGTTGCCTAAGCAAATGCATAATTCCTGGCTGAAGATGCTATGGCTCCCTCCTTCAAAACGATGGATAGAACTCCTCACCTGAGCAGGCACTCGAAGTCCCTTGGGGTTGAGGTTGGGATCATTGCTTGGAGACACTCGGTGTCTTGAACATCACTTGAAGACTTCGCTCAACAGCAAAAGCGTGCTCAATGTCAAAAAACCAAAATCATAGATGCATAATAGAATGAGAGAATAAGGAGCCTCTTCCCCTTTTTATGCTTTGAGAGCCTTGCTCTCACTCGGGCCCCATCAAACTGCGTTGTCCCTCTTGGCCCACGCTGTCCCTCTCTCACTGCGCTGTCATGGGCCCACACTACCCACGTTGCCTCTTCCCTCACGCTACCACTTCACCCTCCTGGGCCCCATGCTTTCAAGTGAATATATGCTAAGTGACTTTAGGGAATGATTATTTCTTAAGTATGGGTTATGTGTCTCATCACCCACTTTATTAACTGACTTTAATATTAGAAAAGAAAAACTAGCCAAAATTAATATTACCAATTAACTGTTGCTAATTGGGAATATTACAAGTCAATAGGTAGATGGAGAACACACTAGAGAAACTTGAGACGTTCGATTTCTAAAGAGCAACAACTGTTGCCAGAGAGCCAAAGATTTGTGAAAATTTCTGAATATTACTTATGCAGAAACTGTACTGTTAAATCTGGTTATACTTCTCCTACTTAATCAAGTTATTAATCTGAAATTTCAGCATTAACATCGAAGAAAACACATTAACAGTTCTTCACAGATACAGATCTACACTGAATACATGCACATAGACAAAGTGACACACAAAATTTTCTAGACAATTGTCCCTTGAAAAACCCAATGCGAGAAAACTGGTCTTCTGGCTGTTGGAGAGTTTATATTATTAAGTAGAATCTGAGTACAACAAATCTGGGCACTTTACTGGTTAACCCGACAGAGAAATACAAAATCTACAGCAATACCTCTATTCCAGAGACGGAAAACTGGACTGATTCACACCCTCAAATGGGATTTACAGAACTCAGCCCTTTTCTGTTTTCAGAAACCCCGGCGCTGCTCTGAAGCCCTCTGCGTCAGCGCTGCTAGCCTGTTGGTGCCCAGACTGGGTTACGCTGTCTCTGCGCTGCCCTAGCTGGGCCTGCGCAAGCCCTCACTACCTCCTGCTGCCCTTTCTGGGCCTGCGTAGCACCTGAAGCCTCTGCACTGTGCAGCTGTTGTGCAACTGCTGCGTAGCTGTTGACCCCTCTGCGCTGCTCTGACTACTGCTTCTCTGACTCTTGGCTCTGGGATCAGATCATTCCCTTAGCCAATACTACCCCTCACTGCAGCTGAAACGCGTCTGGAAATTCTTAGCAAACCACGCCCTATAATTCCAGCTTAGTCTCAGTGCTCTGCCTCCGTGTGTGTCCTCCAACTGACCCCAAGCTTTTCCTTTATACTTTTTCTCGTTGGGAAACCAACGGTCGTGATCTAATCTTGATTCGATGGCTAAGATTAAAAGAAATCTTGATCCGTGTGACTTATGTCATTTCCATCACATGTTTAAATTAATTACCTTTAATATTTTAATTTTCCTAAGTTAGACTTAGGGTCCTTAATTAAAATATTAATTAATTAATTTTCTCTCAAACTGCATGGAATTTCTCAAATCCCTTTTTGGGTCTTGGAGATCTCATGTACTCTAGTCCCTCCACAAAGTTTGGGAGCTAGAGCACATCTAAAGCTACCCCAACACCACAAAATCTCAACACTCCCTCTTAGCGAGGAAAGTGCTCTAGCACAACACTACTTCACCCCGAACTTCTGCATTGATCTCTAGTGTGGGTTTCTGCGCTGATTCTTGGCTTGCTGCCCTTCATCACTGCACTGTTCCTGCTCTCCCGTATTGCTTCCCATGACGCTACCACCGCCATTGCCACATCTGTACTGCGACTCCCTCTCAATTTTCTGCATCGTGCTGCCAACTGTTGCACTGTAACTCAGTTGCTAAGAGGAACAACTGAAAAAACTCCTGCCCAATATTTGACAAACAAGTCAGTTGGGCTGCATCCTTATCACTGAAGCTCCACAGGTTGTTGCTCTGCGCTGTCCTCTTGAAGCCACTGCACTGCTGCAGCTTTGCTCTGCGTAAGCCAGCGTGCACTTCGTTGCTGAAGTCACATCAACCCCTCTGCGTTGCGTTGCTACGCTGCTGCTGCATCTGCACTGTGTTGCTCCCTCTTAGCATCCATCTCTACCTCTGCTCCATCTGTGACTCTCTGCACCCACTACTCCACTTGTCTCGCTACTGTCTTAAGGCTCCCGTAGCATGGATGTGATCCAGGAGTTGGGCTTACTCAAGGATCCCGCCATCACTCTGTAGGTGCTCTACAGATCCATGTCGCCCCATTTTCGTGGTTTATGAGCGTTCATGGCTACGTCATCTTCGGAGCCATCGTTTCCCACAGCAACTTTGGAGGTAGAAGCTTCCTTGTCCTTCTTCTTCTGAGGATAATTGCTAGTGAAATGTCCTATTTCGCTGCACTAGAAACACTTGATCTTTTATAGATCACGCTTCTTCCTTCCTTATTGCCTCTTTGATGCCAAGGTTGCATCTTCTTCCTCTTCTTTCTTCACTTTACTTGATCCGATGTTGTACTGTCTCTTGGTGAACCGACGAAGTTCTTCTTGACGGAGGATCGCTCACATACTGTCCCAGTTGGGAAGATCCGCTCTGCCCAAGATACTTTGGACAAAAGTTTCCCAGTCCTCTATGACCGCATTGAGTGCATTCCTCACCATCACATCATCCTCCACTTTCACTCCCATGGCAGTGAACTGATCCCTGATCGCCTGTAATCTAAAAAGGAAGGATTCGATCTCTTCTCCCATGACCATCATGAATAACCTCATCTGATTCTCCAGAAGCATTCTCCTCTGGACGGATCTTCCTTCATATAGTGAGGTCAAAGCCACCCACATATCACGAGCCGTTGTCTTCTCAGCTATGTGAGGCACTACATGATCTTTGACACCGTCCATGATGAAGCGCTTGGCATGTGCCGCTGCTTCTTCATGCTTCTCCAGGAGCTTCTCATCGGTTGGCATGGCCAGGACTTTCTCTGCATGCCCCCTCAAACCATATGCCTCCATGACTATCAAGATTCTGACCTTCCAGACTGCAAAGTTGGATAGGCCATCCAACCTATCCTGATCACGTAGTCCGTGAGGTGCCATCTGCTCAACAAATTGTGGAAATTTCTGAATCTTTACAGTTTATGCAGAAATTGTTTACTGTTAATTTGGTTATGCTCCTCCTACTTAGACAAGTTATTAACTGAATAAATTCAACTTAAAATCAAAGCAAAACACATAACAGATCACCAATTCAGATCTAGAATAAGCACGTGGACACATAGACAAAGTGACAGATATTTTCTGAACAAATAGTCCCCGAAAAAACCCAATGCGAGAAAACCGGTCTTCTGGCTGCTGGAGGGTTTTATTATTAAGAATTTTCTGAATACAATAAGCCCGGGTTCCAGATTTGGAAAACCCGACAGAGATTTAATAGATCCACAGCTCATTGGCTGATCTAGGGCCAAAATAATGACTGATCCACACCCTCAAATGGGATTTAAAGAACTCAACCAAGATTAGGGCCTAGAAACCCCAACGTTGCCCCTGAAAGCCTCTGCGTCAGCCTCTGAAGCCCCTCTGACCCTCAGCACTGCTCCGGAAAGGTCTGTGTTACCCCAGACTGGGTGACAAAGGGCTTACGCTACCCCTTAGGGTCTCTGCGTAACCCCTGAGGGTTTCCTATTGAAAAATCACGTTGTCCTTGGAGGGACTGTGCTGTCCTTGCTGCTACAGCTTCCCTACTTCTTTGCACTGTCCTCTAAGCTGATCTCTGCCTCTTGTGTATTCTAGACCCTGGGACAGATCATCCCCTTGGCCTAAATTCCCCTCTCTGTAGCTGAAACACTTCTAAGTATTCTTAGCAAACCCTGCTCTAGAATCTCAACTTAACTTCAGTGCTCTGCCTCTATGTGTCTTTAGTATTTACAAATGACCCCAAGCCTTTCCTTTATACTTTTCTCGTTAGGAAACCAACGGCCATGATCAGATCTTGAATCAATGGCTAATATTAAAAAAAAAACTTGATCTGTGTGACTTAAGACAATTTCATCACATGTTTAATTAAATTCACTTTAATTATTTAAGTTTCCTAAATTTTAACTTAGGAAATACATTAAAATAATTAATTAATTTAATATCTCCTAAACCAGATGAAATTTCCCAAATCAATTTCTGAGTCTTGTAGATCAAGTGTACTCTAGTCTCTCCACAAAATTTGGGAGCTAGAGCACAACTGATGCTACACCAAATACACAAAATCTCAACACAAATCTGTCGGAACTAATCCTTCTCTCTATGATAGAAACTCGAATCTAGGGTCCTTGGCGAGAAAGGCACCCTTTGCTCCCTCTAACAATTGACTTCTTCTCTTGGAAGTCTACCAAATCACAAAGAATCAACTCTCTTCGATCCTCTGATTGATCTGCAGATTTCTTTGGCTGAAAATCCTCTGAGAAGCTATTCTCCTCTCGCTCTTTCTCAACTAGTGCTCAGGCTAATTTCTACACCTTCATAAATTTAACCCCACTAGCAACTGTTGAAGCTCTGCAGCACTGCTTCCGACACTCTGAATCACCAACAGCTTCAGGACTGCATCACCCTGGCTGGCCTCTGCGTGAGCAGACAGTCCTAGCACTGTCTTTGCACTGCCTCTGCACAGTAAGTACGTGGGCCTACGTGGAGACTGCATCACTCTGGCCTCTAGGTGGCTCTACTTCTCTCTGCTGCTACATTGTCCTCTTTGGTCCGGCTTTCTGCGGTCTTTGTTGCTTTCTGCAGCAAGGATTCTTCAGACTCCTTGCCGATGATTCAGTTAAATCTGCAATCACTCTAATACCAAGTGAAAATTTTTGAATATTACTTATGCAAAAACCCTACTGCTAAATCTAGTTATAATTCTCCTACTTAATCAAGTTATTAATCTAGAATTTCAGCATTAACATCAAAGCAAACACATTAATAGTTCTTCACAGATACAGATCTACACTGAATACATGCACATAGACAAAGTGACACACAAGATTTTCTGGACAACTGTCCTCAGAAAAACCCAATGCGGGAAAACCGATCTTCTGGTTGCTGGAGGGTTTATATTATTATGTAGAATCTAAGTACAACAAATCTGGGCACCTTACTGGTTAACTCGACATAGAAATACAAAATCTGCAGCAATACCTCTGTTCCAGAGATGGAAAACTGGACTAATTCGCACCCTCAAACGGGATTTACAGATTCAGCCCTTTTCTGTCTTTAGAAACCCCAACACTGCTTTGAAGCCCTCTGCATCAGCTCTACTAGCATGTTGGTGCCCTTACGCTGCTCAAGAGAGGATTGTGTAACCCCAGACTGGGTTACGTTGTCTTTGCGCTGCCCTAGCTGGGCCTGCGTAAGCCATGACTGCCTCCTGCTGCCTCTGTGCTCCCCTTTCTGGGCCTGCGCTCACCTGCGTAGCACCTGAAGCCTCTGCGCTGCGCAACTGCTGTGTAACTGTTATGTAGTTGCTGGCCCCTCTGCGTTGCTCTTACTGTTGCTTCTCTGCATCTTGTTGACTCTATGCTCTGGGATCAGATCATCCCCTTAGCCAGTACTACCCCTCGCTGTAGATGAAACGCTTCTGGAAATTCTTAGAAAACGATGCCCTAGAATTCCAACTTAGTCTCAGTGTTTTGCCTTCGTGTGTGTCCTCCAACTAACCCCAAGCCTTTCCTTTATACTTTTCTCGTTGGGAAACCAACGACCGTGATCTAATCTTGATTCGATGACTAAGATTAAAAGAAAGCTTGATCCGTGTGACTTAAGTCATTTCCATCACATGTTTAAATTAATTACCTTTAATATTTTAATTTTCCTAAGTTAGACTTAGGGTCCTTAATTAAAAATATTAATTAATTAATTTTGTCTCAAACTGGATGGAATCTCTCAAATCCCTTTCTGGGCCTTGGAGATCTCATGTACTCTAGTCCCTCCACAAAGTTTGGGAGCTAGAGCACATCTGAAGCTACCCTAACACCACAAAATCTCAACAAGATCGAAGCAGAGATAGTGAAGGGCAGGGATAGTGAGGTTGGAGAAAGTTTTCCAGATCCAGCGAGTGCATTTACAGAGAGGCCGAAGTTTCTCTAGGAGGTTGCAGTACTAGCGCAGAAGCCTCAGAGGGTAGCTCAATTTGCTGAAGAGGACAAAAGTTTTCAGTTCCAGAGGCTAGACAAAGGTTCCAGAGCGCTGGAGAGACGTTTTCCCAACTAGGAATAGGCAGGACAACTTCATTAGTAGGCAATTCGGGTAGCGCGTGTGGCAAGCAACATTAGGTTGACGCAAAGCCTGCACAGGCCCTATTGGACGGATTGCTTTTCAGTAGCAAAAAAGTGTTGGGATTGCTCGAAGTGAGGGTAATTTCCCTCAAGATATTTTTGCCAGTATTTTCTTTGTAGGATTACCACTTTTATGCATCTAGATTGTACTCAGAATTTCTCACTGCTGCATAATAATAAAATGCTTTCCTGATGCATCAGTTTTCCCAAGTTGGGTTTTTTGGGGGACATTTGTCTAAAAACAACTATGTAAGCGTGTGTGTGCTATATTTTCTCAGTTTCCAACGCTATTTTCTTCTGCAGTTTATTTGAGAAAATCACAGTATGAATTATTGGATATTTGTCGTAGCAAACAAAAAATAAATTGTTAAATAAATTAACAACTAGAAAAATAATTTCTAGTTGTTGTGATTGATGAAATTTTCACATGGTATCAGAGTGTAAGTGATCAGTCGGGAAGCTCAGAAGCAGAGAAGGGAATTTCGTTGTTCAGAGGGAGCACCAGGCTGAAATTCTTAGAGGTTGTGCAGTACCTAGACAAGAAGATAGAATTGTTGGGAAGGGTTCAATTTTTCAGTTGCAGGTTGGCAAAAAAAATCGATTTGCCCAGGATAGTGATTCCAATAGTCAGAGGGAGTAGCAGCAACTCAAATTTTCGCTGAGTAGATTCCTTGGTTGGACGCAAAGGGTTTTGCAGCAACTTGCAGCAACAAAATCAATGTCGGGTGGAAGAGAAAATCACACACAACAGAGGGAAAATTTCTCTGAGGGGACTACGAGTTTTAGAAGCCTAATTTTTCCAAGAAAATTGGCAATAGCAGCTAGCAGGACTGCGCATTCCAGAAGGGAGTGTGAATAGCAGGGCAACAACCTAGTAGAGGTAAAGAGAGATTTTTTGACGAGTTTATTGAGATGGCCACAACTAGGCTTAGAGATCAAGATAGGTTAGATGGAGCCTCCAACTATGTCATCTGGAAGGTTAGGATGTCCTTCCTTCTAGATGAATATGGCTTGAAAGCCTACATGGACAATGTGGTAGCAGTTCCCCAGGATGCAGATCAGCTAAAGGAGTACAGAAAGGAAATGGCAAAGGTGAAGCGGATGATTTTGGATGGAGACTGAGATCATATAGTCTCTGTATATTTCTGGCGAGACTATTGCAAGGGAAATGTGGGTAGCTCTCTCCACGCTATATCAAAATTCTTCAGAGTAGTGGAAGATGTTTCTCGAAGAGAAGTTGAGAACCATTAGGATGCAGAAGGGTGAAGGCATAGATCCCTTCCTCACTCGAATTCAAGAGGTCTGAGATCAACTAGCAACAGTTGGGGAGGCGCCCCAACCTAGAGAGCTTGTACGATTGGCACTAAATAGTGTCTCAGAGGACTGGCAAGTGTTTGTCCAAAGCATATTGGGCAAAGACACTTTTCCTAGTTGGGATAGAATGTGGGATGATCTACAGCAGGAGGAGTTGAGGCGAGCTCGAATAAAGAGCACCATCAGTTGTAGCAGCAACAAGACTGTGAAGAGTGAGAAGGAAGAGGAGAATGCATCCCTTGCATCAAAGTGTCCTAATCAAGGGCATGGGGAGCAGAAGAAGAAGAAACAAGACCTATCAAAGGTCAAGTGCTTCATATGTGGTGAGCTTGGTCACTACAGTACGCAATGTCCTCTCGAAAAGAAGTACAAGTAGGATCAACAAGACCAAGCGACAACGTAAGCCGAGATTGACAAGTTGTCCTCTAGGTTGGAAGAAGACTTCACTATGATGGCAACCATACCTCCAGGAGTGAGGTAGGGAGACATGAAGTTGTAGTCCAAAACTGCAGAGATTGGGCAGGATCCTTGAGGTCTCCTCCTCATGGATCAATACCTTGCTACGGGGGCCCGCAGTATTCAATAGCAAGATGGATCAATGTCAATAATGTAGTCAGATTTTGAAGTGACAATTGCAGACTAGTAGGAGTCAGGTGTTGAGAAGCGCAGTGAAGTGTTGGCAGCAGTGAAAAGTGGCATAGTGCAGATTCAACAGCGGCACAGATTCGTTGGTGGACAGTGCAGTAGCAAGTAGCAGTCAGGACTTGGGAGACAGATGCATCATATTGAACACAGTTGATTCAGTATTTAGGATGCTTCCCAGTTGCAGTAGTTGCAGTTGTAGCAGCAATAATTGAGAGGGAGTGCAGTGCAGATGTAGGGTTCGCAGTAGTATAGCAGTGTCAGCAACAGCACAGATGCAACATCAGAGTGGTGCAGTGGTTGGTGGGTAGTGGTAGGCAGTCACAGTGGCCACACATCAACAATGTGACCGAGGGTGGTACAAAGACAGGGTGTTGTTGCAAAGTGTGCAACACTAGAACACAGTCCTCCCTAAGAGGGAGTGTTAGTTTTTGTAGCATCGGATGTGTTCTAGTCTCGAAACTTTGTGTAAAGTCTAGAATACATGAGTTCTCCATAACCCACAAATCGTTTCTGGAAATTCCACCAAAAAGTGTCTCAATTAGATTACTAATTGATTTTTAAGTATTTCCTAAGTCCAAGCTTAGGGAATATGGTTAATTAATCAATATTAGTGATTTGAACATCGCGATTTAATCGCGATGTTTTCAAAACATCGTGATTTTTTCGGGCGAACGATTTAATCGGCGATGTTTTCCCCGATGTTTTGAAAAAATCGCCGATCGGCAAAAAATCGCGATTCGATATGAAAAAATCATGGCAAGGGAAAACAGCGGGGTTAAAATGAGATTTTGATGTTTTTTTTTTTCATTTTCACATGGACAGGTTTGGTTATGAGAGCTAAGGAGTGAAGGAAGAGAGCCAAGGAGGGAGATACGTGATCTACAAGCCCAATATTGGACAAAAGTGAAGAATTTCTTGCAAGCCAAGCGAACAAAAATCGAATTTGGACTAAGTGTCTCCAGCAAAACGTTTTTTCCAGGTATGGGCATCAAATTTGACCCTTTTTTTTTTTTGTTTTTTCTTGTTCTTCCATGGGTTTCTATTACCCATGTATTTTTCATCATTTGTGATTGCATTTGGTTGTGTTTTTTTTTTTTTTATTGAGAGGAGAGGGTTTATTTTGGTCAAAAATGCAAAAAATTGTTTGTTAAATTTTGTTTTTTATATTTCTTCTTGTGCTCTTAGTTTCTTCCCATTATTTTTGCTTGTGTTTCAACATGTATTTTTTCCCATTATTTTTGCATTGAGTTGAGGGTTTTTTTTTGTGAAAAAAGTCAAAATGTTGTATGTAAAATTGTAATTTTTATTTTATTTTATTTTTTAACTTGCAATTTTTCTTGTGCCCTAAGTTCAAATTTCAACGTTCAAAGTTCAAAGTTTCCAACATGCCAAGGAAATTAGATCCTTTATGGGAATTTGGTGAACCTGATCAGGGGTTTGACCGATCAAACTTGACTTGAAAATTATGTGGTCATCACATGACAAGGGGGGTATACAGGTTGAAATACCACCTGGCACAAATTCCTGGGCATGAAGTAGGCCCTTGCACAAACACCAATCCAGAAATAATCAGAAGAGCCATGAACTCATTGGGAGAAATAGAAACCACTAAACTCAGCAAGGCAGCTCTGAAGAGTCAAATATCAGGGTTTAGAGTTGGCCGTGAGAGTGGTAGTGGCTCTTCAGCATCAGCCTCTTCTACAGGCAACCCCGTAGCTGCCTCCTCATTTTTTGCTCCTAGAACCACTCACGGGGCACAGCCATCTATCTCCTCCCTTATTAAAAAAAAGGAGAAGGAAGAAGCTGATAGGTTGTTGGGCAAATTGTTTCTTTGGAGTGATATTCCTTTCACTGTTGCCAGGAACAATCCATTTTATCAAGCTACGATTGATGCTATCGCTGTTGTTGGCCCAGGATACAAAGCCCCTTCATATGATGACTTTAGAGGGCGCATTCTGCAAAATGAGAAAGCTGACTGCACCAAGAGATTGGAAGAGTTAAGGGCATCATGGGAAGTCACAGGATGCACTGTGATGTCAGATGGTTGGACCGATCAAAGGGGTAGATTAACTTCTTGGTCAGTTGTCCCAAGGGGACAATGTTTATGAAATCTGTTGATGCATCTGCACATGTCAAAGATGCAAGATTATTATGTGATTTATTAGATGTGTTCATTCTGGAGGTTGGGCCCCAAAATGTTGTCCAAATCATAACGGACAACGATGCAAACTATGTTTCTGCTAGCAAGATGCTTATGGAGAGGTATCCGAGCATATTTTGGACACCTTGTGCTGCACATTGCCTTGATTTGATGTTGGAGGACATCGGAAAGATTGATTTTGTCAAAGATATTGTAGAATCATCAAAGAGCATCACAAAATTTATATATAATCATGCATCTGTGCTTCATTTGAGGACATTCACCAACAAGGAGTTGGTGCAGCCTGCTATTACACGATTTGCCACTAGTTTCATATCTCTTCAATCCCTCTTGAATTCTAAGTGGGATTTGAAGAGAATGTTTTTTTCAGATGAGTGGTGTGCTTTGACTATCAGCCGCAAATCAGAGGGAGAGGCCATATGCAGGTTGGTGTCATATCAGGAAAGTTTCTGGGCTGGAGTGGAAGAGGTGTGCAGCGTTACTAAACCTTTGGTAAAGGTTCTCAAATTGGTGGATGGAGACAAGCCCGCAATGGGCTACTTGTATGAAACCATGGATAGGGCCAAAGAAGCTGTTCGCAGCTATTATGATGATAAGGGTGATGAGGGGTTTCAGAAACAACTTCTTTTATGGAAAGTGATTGATGATCGATGGAACAACACACTCCATCATCCCATTCATGCTGTAGAGATCTTCCTGAACACCGGATTTGCTTATTCATGTAGTTTCCTATTTGATGCTGAGGTCATGGATGGCTTTTTCACTTGTTTTCAGAAGATGGGGCCAAATCCATCAAAACGTGCAGAGATATCCAAAGAGATGGAGGCATACAGAATGGCAGGTGGCACCTTGAGCTTCGACATGGCTGTCCAGGATAGGACTACTAAAATGCAAGGTAAGATTTTCATTATTTTAAAATTTTTCTTATGTTTGTAACTTTATAAGTTTATCTTATTTGTTGTAACTTGTAACTTGTAGATGCATGGTGGAGGAGCTACGGTGGCAGATTACCAAAACTCCAAAAACTTGCCATTAGAATACTCAGCCAAACATGTAGCGCTTCAGGATGCGAGCGTAACTGGAGTGTATTTGAAAAAATACACACCAAAAAGCGCAACAAGTAAAAAACTTAAAATATTCCAACTGATTTTTTGAATTCATTAAATATATATTTTTTAAATATTTAATTTATTAATTTATGACCCTTGTATAGGTTGGAGGCCCAGCGGCTCAATGACATGGTTTACGTCTACTACAATCTTAGATTGTGGGTGAGACAACTTGAGAGGACACCTGATATGGAGGCCATCTCTTTAGATGCGATTGACACCACTGCTGAATGGAGGGTTGAGGCTGAGAGGCCTGTCATGGAGTCAGCCCCTGATTGGATAGAGCAGGAAGTAGTGGAGGGGGAGGACGACGAGGAGGAGGAGCAGGAGGAGGAGGAGGAGGAGGAGCAGGAGGAGGAGGTGACACCACCTACCACTACTACTGGTAGAGGACGTGGTCTGCCTCCCTTAGCTCCTAGTGCTTCAGGTTCCCATTCTGCTGCTACTTCTAGAGCACGACAGAGTCCATTGCCATTCCTGCCAGCTTCTTCATCTAGAGGGAAAGACAAAGCTGTTGTATTTTCTCGCAAGAGGGGCAAAGGAAATCAGTAGTATAGGACCATAGGTTATATGGTGCATTGACATTCCTTTGTATATGACATTATGACTCATGATATGAGATACATTATTATATTTTTTGTTGATATTTTGAGGCTGAGTTGACTCTTGAGACTCAGGACTTAGTATTCAGGACAGGATTCAGTTTTAAACTTTTATGTGTGATGTAGCACTAGACATGATATTACACATCTTATATATTAGTTTTTTTTCATATTTATGTGTCAATGCATTTATTTTATGCTGTAGATGCTTTAAAAAAATTGAAAAAAAATGAATGCTTTTGTATGTGCCGATTTTTTCCCAATTTTTACCGATGTTTTCCCGATTTTTACGACTTTTTCCTATTTTTTCCCCTCGCCGATTTAATCCCGATCGCGATTTTCAAAACCTTGATCAGTATTAATTGAGATAAGGTGAGAATCATCTAGAAACTCACACGGATCGGCAGGGAATTAATCTGGCTATCGATTATGTTTTAGTCTTGGTCGTTGGTGCCACAAAAGAGTATTATAAGAAGTCGATGGGTAGATGGAGAGCACACTGGAGACACTTGAGAAGTTTGATTTCCTAGGCAATTCAATTTCCAGAGAGTAGCAACAGTTGCCAAAGAGAAAGAGATCGAAGCGGAGACAATGAGGGGCAGGGACAGTGAGGCTAGAGGAATTTTTCCAGATCCAGCGAGTGCATTTGCAGAGAGGCCAAAGTTTCTCCAGGAGATTGCACAGTCCAATTTCTTGTGCAAGTATTTCTTAATCTTAAGGTACTAGTCTTTCACTGATATATCTTAAGGATATAATTTGGTTATGCTCAATAATCTTGCTTGCCATACAATTTCACCTCAAGTTGCTGAGATATTCATTTGTATCTCCTAAGACTTGTTCATCCTCAACAAGTTCCTCATCCATTTCACCTTTAGTGACTAACCCCCTTAGCTTTCTTAGTGTGAAGATTTCATCTATTGCAGCGATTGGAAATTATTCACCTAACTGTAAATTTAAATATGCACTTTATTTGCTACGAAAAACAATGAATAAAATCACAACTACAATTTTCACCATAAAAATTTTGCGGCAAATAAAATGCTGGAAATTGAGAAATTCTAGCAGACACAAGAATTTTAACACTGTTATTTTTGGACAATTGTCCCTGGAAAAACCCAACTTGGAAAATCGGTGCAGCAGATGAGGGTTTTATTATTATTCTTCTGCAACAAATCTAGGTACAATAATTTGGATGCCAAACTGGCAATCCAATCTGAGAGAATCCCTAGAAAAATTATTGATGGTTTTTCCTCACCCCAAAGTTGATTCTAGCTCCAGAAACTGGGCCCTCAGTGATTCACACTTCCTTCTGCGTCAACCTTTGCGTAGGCCTTGCTCTTGTTGCCTCCGGAAACTTCTGAAATCTACAACTTTGTTTCTCTCTGGCTATAAAACTGATTCACTAGTCCTCCTGATCGAAATCCCAACCACCAACTACTGAATCGATTATTTCTCCAGCTAGATTGAACTGGTTTACTATTGCTGCCTGCGCAAACCCTTTAGGCAAACTCGCACTCCCTCAAACTGACCCTTCCAACACTGGAAACCTCCATTGGAATACTTCCTCACTTCTCTACCACCTGCTACTCGATATTTGGCTCGAATCCTCCTACTGAATCACTTTGCTATTAGAAAATCGATCTACCTAGGTCATTGAGTGGTTGCATTGGTGCGTTCTCCATCTACCCATCGACTTTTTATAATCTTATGTTGGACCTCCAACAACCAAGATTAAAACTTAATGAAAGGCCAAGATCATATCTAAGTTGATTTGTGTGAGTTTCTAGATGATTCACACCTTATCTCAAACAATTTTTATTGATTAACCACTTTTCTTAAGTTTAGAGTTAGGAAATATTTAAAAATAGACTAATAATCTGATTGAGACACTTTTAGGTGGAATTTCTAGAAACGATTTCGAGGTTATGGAGAACTCTCGTGTTTTAGCCTCTCCACAAAATTTTGAGACTAGAACACCTAAGATGCTACAAAAACCAACACTTAGGAGATAGCTTAAATGGAGTGAGTAGACATCAGAGTGACAACCTGTACTCTGAGCGTTGTGCCTTGGGTGTACACTTTAGAGTACAATAGTGTAATTTTCCAAATATAAATTTAGCAACAAATTGCTTCAAAAAATTTAGCCATTAGCTCCATAAACAATTTGCACAAATCAAACCACAAATTTCACAGCCAAACAAGGAATGCTTTGATACCATTGTAATGTTCTAAATGATAAATTTGTTGGATATTGCTTTAGAATTTTTTTCATTAATTTAAATAAACAATGTGCACAATTTGAACCACAAATCAACAACAAAAATTGAAAATATGAACTACAACTGAAGAATGAACAAGATATATATGCAGAGGAATTCAGCCTTATTTCATTACATGCAACAAATATCATATGGTAGTAGAATAATATGGAAATGGCTGAAATAATGGCCACTTAAGAAATCTGAAATAATACTGCAATGGCTTCCAAAATAAAGTTAACGAGATCATTGCTCCTGTGAATTTTGGATGAACCCACCATGGGGAGAAATAGGTTCTCGCCCACTCTCACTGAATCACTCGAGGGTTTCCATCTTGGGGCTACTAACGTAGAGAACTAGGTTCTCAAACCTCTCACACAAAGGCAATGCACCAAAGAAAAATGTCTCCAAATAACCTCCTCCTCCTCTTTTATAGATCTGATGGATAGATCTCCAAGCCTCTAGAAGCATCTTATTTTATTATTATTCTAGAAGCCCCTTTATTGACTTTATCTTAAGTGACCTCTTAATTTTATTTTATTTTACTTGAGTCACTTTTGGCCCTTTTCTTCCAATTAATTAATTTTCCTTAATCAAATGACTAATTAAAGTCATTCTTAATTAAGGAAAATGGTAAATCACCTACCATACGCTCTCTGACCACTGGAATGTGAAAATTTCTTAATCTAAGAAACCCTACAACTAACCATTGATTTACTTCTCTTACTTGATTATTTATACAAGTTATTAATCTGAATATTCAGAAAAACAACGAAGTAAACACCAATAGCAGCCTACACATACAAATCATTTACTGAATATAACGATCATATGACAAAGTGACAGATTTTTCGAACAAATGTCTCCAGAAAAACCCAATGCGGGAAAACCGCTACAGCTAGCTCTAGAGGGTTTTATTATTATGCAGAATCTGAATTCAACAATTTTTGGGCACCAGACAAGGTTGGCCCTACAGAGAAAATCAAAGCAAAAATACCTCTTTCACTTGGAGACAAAAAATATGGCTGATTCACACCCTCAAATGGGATTTACAGAACTTGAGCCCTTTCTGGCCCACTGAAAACCCCAGTGCTGCTCCTCAACCCTCTGTGTCAGCCTCTGCACTGCTCTGGAAGGGCCTGCACCACCCTCTCTGGGTTTACGTTGCCCCTACATTGCCCTGACTAGGCTTGCGACAGCCCTGCGTGGCTCTTGCTACCTCTGCGCTGCCCCTGACTGGGCTCTGGCTAGACTGCATAGCACTGGCTGCCCTTTGTGCTACTAGATATGCTGCCTCCCTGCCGCTATTGTATTCTTGGCCTTGGATCAGAATCCCTCGCCAATACTGCCCCTCGATGCACTACAAACTCTTTCTGAAATTCTTAGTAAACCACGCCCTGGAATTTCAGCGTAGCTTCAGTGCTCTGCCAATGTGTGTATTCTCCAACTGACCCCAAGCCCTTCTCTTATACTTTTCTCATTGGAAAACCAACGACCATGATCTAATCTCTAATCGACAGCTAAAATTAGAAGTTACTTGATCCACGTCACTTATATAATTCTCATCACATGTTTAATTTAATTCACTTTAATCTTTTAATTTTCCTAAGTTAGACTTAGGGTCCTTAATTAAAAATATTAATTATTTGAATAACTATCAAACAAGATGAAATTTCTCCAAACGTTTTCTGCGTCTTGGAGATCTCATGTACTCCAGCTCCTCCACAAAATTTCGGAGCTAGAGCACATCCGATGCTACCCCAAAATCTCAACACGGAAGTCACTTTTCAACATCCCATCCTATAGATCTTCTCGTTCTAGTTCCAATGAGCTATTACACTGAGGCGTTCCATCAAATAATCTTCCTGGAACGCCACCTTGAGCATAATTAAGTAAGTTAAGCCCCATAATAATGTTATTTTTTGAAAGTTGTCGGAATGCAATGGAACAGAAGAGAAGTTGTGCAAATGATGAAATATGCTAAGTGAATGCCATCAGATCCCATAAAAACTGCTCAAAACTCCCTCAAGACCCCTGATGATGTAATCTTGCTCCTGCATCCTGGCCATCACATAACTTGGAAACCCATCCTGGTTGTACTGTAGATGAAAATAAAAATGGAGACATGACAAAGAACCATCCACTGTCTCTCTAACCCATCCATAGTGCATAACTCCTGTAATGCTTTCCCTGTGTACTCGCCTCCATATCTGATTAAAGAACCTTTACTTTCCTACCTATCAAATTCTCCACAAGAGCTTTGAACTCTTGGAAGCGACTAAAGACCTCATCCTTGGTCTTCAAGGAGTATATCCATGTCGTCCTGGAGTAATCATCAATAAGGTAACGAAATATTTGTACTCTCTGAGAGACTGTATCGACATCGAACCACATATATCAGAATGTACTAAATCAAGAACACCTTTGGATCTAGTGCCACTCCTTGGAAAAGTTTCCTTAGCAAACTTCCCCAATACACATCCCTTGCATACATCATTGTGCTCTTTGCTCACCTATGGAACACCTATCACTATCTCCAGAAGTAACTTAAGTGCCCCATGATGGATATGGCCCATCTTCCTATGCCATAGATCTCCCTAATCTCTCAAATCGCCTGCTCACTAGTGCCTTTGGAGTATCCAACTGCAACTTGTAAAGTCTCCCACTCCTGACTCCAATAATAATGGGTGACTTCTACTGCTGGAATTTTATCAACACCAAAAGTGGGCCTAATGGTTAAGAGGTCATAGGTTCAAAACCAGAGGGGGGTAGAGTATGTATGCCTTCGTAGACTTAGCAATCAAATTGTTGCGCGAAGGTGGGTCCCTTGCCCCACAAACTAGGGGGTCTCAAATTTACAACATCCATTTCCTGCATCATCCAGATTTACGACATCCATTTCCGTAATTAACCAGATTTACGACATCATCCATATTTACATGTGGGAGAGAGAGAAGCATCTTCTAGGTTGAACGAACCAATCAGATCATGAGGAATGTGTGTGATGATATGATGATAAAATGACCTCCAAGTCTCCAATTTATATCCATCTGTGAGGGTGTGTGACACATCTATTGGGCTCTCAAGCCTAGATTACAATTCTAGCCGACCTTGCACATAAGTGGAATAAATTCAAAATAAATGTTCTGCTCATCCGATCAAGATGATCTTTAGATCAATCTTGCACCTCTCCGAAAGAGGAATCCAATAAAAATATTGGCATCATCATCTGAGAAGTACAACATGGAGTTTGGACCTAGTTGCCAAAATTAACAGTTTTGCAGTAGTTGCTAGATCAAAATCAATGCTAGGTGAATAGCACACAAATTTGTGAATTATTCAGTAAGCCATAGACAAAATTGATATTCAGGAGGCTTTAGAATTGTCTTCCAGGTTAGAGGACAGATTTTCTTGCTTATCAGTCTCAGCTTCACAAGGTGCCTGTTATATAGACAATGGAGCATCAACTCACATGACAGGGGTTAGAGAACATTTCTCTAGCTACAACGAGGAGCAAATGGCATCTAGATTACGATGGGAAACAAACGAAGTGTACTCCAGTGGGGAGAGGTACCATCGATTTTCATGGCGAGTCAGGAGCTAGTACTTGCACTACAGATGTATTGCATGTGCCAAGATTGGGTATGAACCTAATTTCAGTATCCCAGCTAAAGGATAAAGGATATGATGTCCACTTCATAGGGAAGGTGGTGTTTGTCAAACACCCAAGCTGGAAGAAGGTGAGATAGATTGGAGTTCGAAGCAACAGGTTGTACGGGTTGCAACTCGATTCTCCAATGGCACTAATAGGTAGTGACGGTAGTAGGGGGAAGGAACTAAATGAGCTATGACATAGGTGAATGGAACATTTACATCATGGAGCACTCAAGATGCTCAGGGAGACTGTAACAGGAGTTCTAGAACTCAAGATGGAACACGATAATGTGTGGAGAGGGTGCGTGCTTGGGAAATATGCTACGGCAACATTCCCAAGAAGTGACAACAGAGCAAATGGCGTGCTACGACTTATACACTCAGAAGTTTGTGGCCCGATGTTCACTAGAGCTCTCATTGGGGCCGAATACTTTGTCACCTTTAGTGATGACCATTCTAGGAAAACCTAGATCTACTTATTGAATACCAAGGACGAGGTCTACAATCGCTTTAGGGAGATAAAGGCTCTCGTAGAGAATGCGACAGGGAAGAAGATCAAGGTGCTCCACTCAGATAATGGTGGAGAATATATTGATAAAGACTTCATCGATTTTTATGTGAAGGAAGGCATCAAAAGAGTGTGGACAACTCCATAAAATCCACAGCAAAATGGTATAGCGGAGCAGAAAAACAAAACTATAGTTGGGGCTGTTGAAAAAGTGTAACTAGGTCGGTCTTCATGTTGACTATGTAATTATGTATTTATGTAAAAAAGATGTCAAAGATAATAAAATGTATTTTTGGTGTACTTGCTTCATGGGTTTCATGAGCAAGATTTTATTATGTAGATAGACTTCTTCTTGATGTCTACTAGGCTTGAGTCTTCTAGGTATAATTTATAATTAAAGTGTCATGTATATATATGAAGGAACCTGTCATCAGTATATGCTCCAGATCTTGTCAAGAACCTTGTCTCACATCCAAGAATCTATGGAAGAAATGCCTACAAACAGACCTCTCTCCAACGCTGGAAGAAGAAGCTATTATAAGGTGTTAAAGTTGGCCATCATTCAGATAAGAAGTCGGCCTACAAGTCTAATGACAGGTCAGCCTAAAAGCTGAACAATCATCTGTATATACCCTTGTTCCTGCGGACCATAGGCACATAATTTAATGTGGATTCCTTTGAAATTGTGGATAAGTCTGAGATTGTTATGTGGACTGTTTTGAAAGGAGTTAATCGAATAACACTGAGATCACATTGTGGATATTAGGAGGACTTCAATACAGAAGAATTATTTGTAGGTTTTCCTCTCCAAGAGGGAGAGGTTTTGCCCTGGCTCTAGGAGCCTAACTTTCGTGTCTTGTGCCTTTTGACAATTGACTTGATGAAAGATTAACTAAATTAAAAGAAGAGAAGACATAAGTATCACAAGTAATTATCAAGAAGAGAATTTGTATTAATCTACAGCCCTCCAAATTCTCAACATGGTATCAGAGCTAAGGTGCTGAACATAAGGGCTGCTTGTCAACAAAGACACTCAAAGAAGAAAACTTCAAAGTTTGGGTTGGAAAGTCAAATCAGTTTGCAAAGAAGACTATCTAGCTACTTCAAGTGAGATCTCCTATCCAAGGTTGTTGGGAAGCGTCCCCCCGATACTGCTCCCAAAATGCGCTCTATTTAGGAGCGCGCTTCCGAGCCTGGAAAAACACTCCCTGGTTTCTAGGGAGCGTTTCAGGGAGCGCTCAGGAGCGAACACTCTCTGAGCGCCCCTGCCATTAAAAAAACGATTCAGGAGCTTTTTTCAATGGTGGGATCACTTGGGGAGTGTTCACTCCCGAACGCTCCCAAGGCAAAAAAAACGCCCTTGGCGTCGAAAAAAATCGGCAGCGATTTTTTTTGGGAGGGAGGGGGGGTGGATAATAAAAAGCCCTCCCCTCCTCATTTTTGCCATTGTTGATTGTCAATCAAGAGAGAGCAAGGAGAGAAGGAGAGAGCAAGGAGAGAAGAGAGCAAGAGGAGAGAGCAAGGAGCAAGCTACAAGAGAGCAAGGAGTTTGGAGAGAGCAACAAGGAGGATTGAAGGAGTCAAGACTCAGGACAAAGAGGTAGGACTCTCTAATATAGTTTCTTTTTTTTTTTTCTATGTTGCATTTTTAAGTTGTTCAAAAATGAAAACTTGAATTTTGCACTTCTCAATGTTGCATTTTAATGTGTTGAAAAGTGAAAAATTGAATTGTTTTTTTTCTATGTTGCATTTTTTCCTAATCCCATTTCACATTCCTCCATTTTTTTGCAGGCTAGAAACTTGAAACATCATGGCTATATGGCTTGGGGTTTTCTTCATGTTGGTTCCTTTCTTTGTAATAATGGTGTTGGAGAGTAGAAGAAAGAGGCCCATTCGAGAAGAGGAGGATGAAGAAGTGGGTTATAGTGGATTTGATGAAAATCCTAAAGAGGAGTATGCTGAGGAGGAAAGGGAGAGTGGAGAACATGAGGCCAAAGACACACCAACTAAATATGACCAAAATCAAACACCATTATGGAAATATGTTTAGAGGCAGGAAGGAGGGAAAGGTGGTGGAACCACTAAATTTCTTTGCCCCGATTGCAATAAAGAATACATAGGTTCATACACCTGTGCCAGAAGGCACGTTTGTGGGAAAATGTCAGGGGATGGAGATAAAAATCTAGGAATCAAAATTTGTGTAAGTGTGCTAGCAACAGAGAGAGAGAGAAACACAGAAAGGAAGAGGAGGCTGCCCAACAGAGATCTAAAAGATCTAGGGGTTTCATTGATTCTTATGCACCATCAGGTCCATCATATCATGGACAAAGAAGTCCATCAACTTCCACCCATGGCAGTGGATATGGAGGCGCACCTGGACCAAACATCTCCTTAAGGCGTAGAACCATATCCGATATCCTTGACGAAGGGTCTAGGAGTGATGTGGATTCAAAAAATTTCCGGTTTCACTATGCATGTGGGGTACCATTCAATGTTCTTCGCTCACCTTATTGGCATGAAATGGTTTCTGCCATTAATGATGCCCCTAAAGGATACAGGATCCCTCAATATGACAAGGCCACAACCGTGGGACTTGATCATGAAAAAGCTAAAATAAGTCATTCTTTGAATAGAATGACAAGTTCTTGGAATGAGCATGGGGTGTCCATTCACATTGTATTTGATGGATGGACAAATGTAAAAGGAAAGGCATTGATAAGTATTTTGGCTGTGTCTGTTAGTGGTGCAATATTCCTTTCAGCATATGATTATTCAGACAAATTCAAGATCGGCATTAACATTGCAGAACTATTACTTCAAACAATTGAAAGTATTGGGCCATACAATGTCGTCCAAGTCATCACTGATAATGCTGCTAATTGTAAGGCAGCGGGAGCAATTATTGAGGATAAATACCCCAACATATTTTGGTCTGGGTTCGGTTCACACAATGAACCTTTTGATGCATGATATAATTAAAAACAAACAACCTCAATTCCAACGGTTTGGTGATTTGTACAAGAGAGGTAAAAAATGATAAAATTTATTACAAATCATAGCAATACCCATGTACTTTTCCATACTCACTCAAAATTGGAGTTGTTGAAGATAGCAAAGACTAGATTTGCTAGCTATTACCTCACCTTCAGGCGCCTTTTGAAGGTAAGAGAGTCGTTGGTAGCTATGGTATCAAGTCCACATTGGCAGGTATTAAAGGACAGGGCAACAACAATAGTTGACAGGCAAGGTTTTGAACAGGTGGAGGAGACCGCTCTTGATCCTTTGTTTTGGGCACGTGTGAGAGAAATTTTGAATTTTACCAAGCCCATTTATCACATTATTCGCTTTTCAGATATAGATAAACTAGTGATTGGGGAGGTGTATGAGCAGATGGATAACATGTTGGGGCAAATAAAAGATGTTAAGGAAAATGTTCCCAACTTGTTTTCAATGATTCACGACTGTGTGTGCACAGTGGAATAAAATTAATGTTCCACTACATGCCTTGGCATATATCCTTATGCCAAAATACTACTCTCCATCTTGGTTGAGCCAACCTGCACGTGGAGGTGGGGTTAGGATCAAACCTCACACAAATCCAGAGGTACAAGTGAGATACATGAAAGCATTAGATAAGTTGGTCCCCGACGGCAAGGAGTGTGCTAGATTGCGCCTTGAATTAGGTAGATACTTTATTTGCACTGGTAACTTTGGTTCTTTCCATGCAACGGAAGATAAAGACAGATTTGATGCTCTCACATGGTGGGAAGCATATGGTGGCATGGGACTTTTGCCAAAGTTGGCAAAAAAAGTTCTCTCACAAGTTGTAAATACTTCTTCTGCAGAGAGGTGTTGGAGCACCTACAACTTCATACATAATGTGAGAAGAAACAGGCTGAATTAAAACCAAGCAGAAAGCTTGGTTTATGTGCATTACAACTTGAGGTTGTTGAGTCATTATTGTGATCAGGCTTATGAGGATCAATCATATAAAGTTTGGGACAACAACCTAGAGGACAATAATTTGGAGGACGACATTGTTGTTTAACGGATAAATCGTTCTTGCGGACAAGACAGATCTCCCTAGTATCCCATGGATAACTAGCAACAAACAAACATATGTAAACTACTTTCTCTAGATTATATTTGATCTAGAATTATCTATAATGAAGGATTTAGGACTTACCTGTAGTTCAGCGCTGATCGTAGTCTTCTTTCATGTCACTTTGAATACGTCTCCTTTTGGGATCTGCAATAAAAAACATGAAAGAATCAGAAGCACCTGCATAATATAGACTAATTCATAAACCATAAATCTATCTTGATGATCAAGAAATTCAAGAAATAAGCCATTTAAATAAACAACTCATTGAGAAAATAGGATCTATTTGTATTATCTTTAATGAAAAAAGGAGCCTTACAACCGTGTTCGCCTTGATGTTGTACAGGTCCTTCCGGGGTCTGGAACAAGCGTTTCCTCTACTTTGACAAGCCTTTGCACTCTCTTGACTAACATACATAAGTGTGTAATCATTCCCATATGGTAATCAATTAAGAGAGTTTGAGTTTTTCCAGCAATTCTCCTCAAAAAATCTCAAAGCCTAACTCCCCTTGAGGTTGAACTATGGCCTCAATTTATAGCAAAAGAGAAGAGGTTGCAGCTCCAAATAAGAGGGGATAGAATCCTTTTTCAAAGGGATTAAGTTCCACATACCAAGGGGTAGGCTCCTTTAATGGAGGGATGAATGTACATGAAAAGAGCGAACTTTCCATCGAATAATTGCTTCCAGAAGCTTTCAGATTCAACCAGTTGGGCTTCCAAATTTTACTTCCGCCTTCACTTTACCTTTTACATGGAACTGCACTTTTAATGAAGAAAAAGTGCAGCCGGTTCCGCATTCTCTAAAAGAAACAGATGCGGCACCGCAGGTAATACTAAGAGAAAGTGCGGTACAAGTATTTTTATGACTTTTATAAGCTTTTCTCTCAATTTCAAGGCTTGGTTTTAGGAACTTGATATTTTTAGACTTCTAAGGGAGTAATATATGAGTAATGACGAACCCATACAGACAGTAAAACGTCATAGTGACAATTTTTAGTGTAACAGATTGCCCCCTAAAGTGCGAAGTCTGAGACCATTCGAAGAGTGATGTGCTTTATCATTTCGAGGATTAGCTTGTGGACACCCCAGTCGGAATCCTGTAAAAACATTCAATGCAAAACATATATATATATATATATATCATCACTGAGGTAGGAATTCCCATACTCAAATCAAACACTAACTAAAACTTGTTCTGATGTAGAAATGATCTTACTATCACATCAATAATGTAGACACGGTATGGACGCAGCCATCCGTTATGAATAGTCTACCGCATAATGGATAATAAAACTCCTCGCAGCATGGATGGTGGAAACTAGATCCAGGGTCTTGATTTCCGCTACTCGAACTAGTACGATTCTATCCATGCGATTGATTGTGTCGAAGTCGAACATGGTAGAAACCACTTGATTACCAGTCAATGATGTGAACTGTTAACAAGTGTGAGAGAAACCACTAATAATGACAATGGCTCTCAAAGTACTCAGTACAATCCATGAAATGTGAATAAATGATCTGAAGTCTAACATTTCACGGAATCGTTCAATCGAAGGTCAATGATGTAACCTGTCGTCGAAGGCGAGAAACCTGCCATTAAGGCATGCAGATTCCAAGGTACTAAAGGATTCTAGATCAACTTCCTAGATGATGAGTTGTCGTCGATAGAAAGTGATCCGTTGTAGGAAAGCCCACGACACGAAACCATTAGATCAAGTTTTGTAGAAATTTTTTGCAAGGACTGACTCAGGGATGGTCAATGCAAATGGAGACAAATGTTTACAATGAATGGTTTATTTGAACTGTCCTCTTGAACACATAACGACACTGCAGATGGTTTGGTAACAATTGACCTAAAGCTAATACTCAGAAACCAGCTGAAGACTTTCAATATGGTTTGATTAACTGATAGGCAAAGGATTTTCCCAACCCAGGTAGAAGTGTGACAAAAAGTGTCGTGTTCAAGAGTGATAAACTGCTTTTTAAACAAAGTATGACAAATGGATTCATTTTCTCTCTTCTTCCCCCACCATTTCTGGCAAGTACCTCTTTATTTTTGACAAGCTTGAGGAGGATAACATTTGTTTGTTATATAAGCTCATCCTTTGGATGAGTCCAACTTAGTTTAAAATTGAACCCTAAGAAGGAGTGGTTCGTTCCTGTTTGTAATCGACAGGTCCTTTACTGTTAAATTTTAACGAGTCCAGTATAGGGGAAACTCGGTGTTTTACAATTTTAGGGAGTTAGAAGAAAACTTAAGGAAACTCCGTGGGTGTACTTTTTCGTAAATTTAGTCTCTCAAGCCCGAAAAATGATAAAATAATACAGGAGAAAACTCTATTGACCATGATTAGTCAACGTATACATTTTTCGTAAATAGTCCATTTCAGTGCGGAAAAGGGGTAAACTTATACTGAAAGGATGACTGTTCATTTCCTTTAACGAGTTCGAATAGTCAAGTACTCGGCAGTCTTTTCATCTTTAGAGAGTCTGAAAAGGGCTTAAAAGAGAACTCCAAGGTTTCGTTTTTTCGTAATTTTCAAGAGTCTGAAAAAGTGATAAAAGTATACTTAGTAGTTTCGCTTTTTCTGTAAGTTTTAACGAGTTCGAAAAAGTGATAAAAATGTACTCATAGTTTTCGCTTTTTCATAATTTTTGAAAAGTGATAAAAAGTATACTCTTTTGTCAAAAGGACCATTTTACCCAAAAAATCCTGTATTCTGCACAAAAACTCAAAAATTTAAATATACCTGTTTATGATTAATAAAAATAATTCAGAAAACAACTTTTCAAAGTGGAAAATAAACAAAATTATATTTCATTTATTCAAAAAATCTTATAAAAAAAGTTTTTCTAAATCATTTTTACCATTTGATTTCAGAGTGAAAATTGAGAGCTTTTGGTAAAAAACGTTCCGGAGGAGATTACGGAAGATTCGCCCATCAGAATCGAAAACCGTCAGTTCCAGGTAATCCACATCATCCTTGCCTTCATTTTTGTTCGTTTACTTTCTTAATTTAGGGCTTAAATTGATTTTTAAGGAGGAAAATATATTCAAAAATTCACTCACGGGGGTCCGCAGGTAAGACACATGACCCCTGCGGACCCCGACAATTTTGCAAAGGGAAAATTGTTGTTGTCCCGCACCTTATGCATAAGACATGTGTGGATCCACACACTGTTTTCATGCGAAAAGTGCGGAGGTGACGTAAGAAAAAATAAAATGAATAATTCTCCCAAAATAAACCAAATTTTCTCACTCAAATTGTTTCTGATCTTTCAATTTGTCCATTGCAGGATATCTACAATGCTTGAGTGGAGAGAACGTGAACATGAAGAAGTTGATGATGCTGCCATGTTACATCCACCCACATTATGTGTATTGAGAGAATGCGGTTTGTACAAATTTTGGGCCATTCAGGGTATGAGGGCTCAAGTAGACTTACTTACATGGCTATTAAACAAATGGGACGTCCAAGAACAATGCTTTATAATTAGAGGTCACCGGCTCGAAATTGAGCTGGAAGATATATATTTTCTTACTGGTTTATCAAAGAGGGGAGGCCACTCTCTTTGTTTGGGGCTAGGGCAGGTGGCCAGTCTGTCACTAGCCTGCAACAAGAATTTTGCAATGAAGAAGCGGACCCCAAAGATAAACGCATTAACATAAAAACCATTATTCGTCCTGGGCTCAAAGTGGTTGCATTTACTGTAACCCGATTGTGTGGGAGCATAGCTCCACATGTTGCTACAAGATCCCAAATGCAAACTGCTGTTGACTGCTTTAGAAGCACCATTTTCAATTGGTGTGAGGCAGTGTTAGCCAATGTCAAAGGCCAGCTGACTAGAGCAAAAAACTCGAAGTTGAAAAACTTCGGGTATGGAGCGATCGTGGTTACATTTGCTCTAGAGAGAATTCCTTCATTGGCCCCACAGCTTATTTCAGTTGATCACAGTAGAGTCAAAGAGCCTCGGATGGTCCGATGGATTGCACTGATGGCCCGTCATAGTGAAGGTGGCGAGATTGTTCGTTTCACTCCAGCTTATTTCCATTGGTTGGAGAACCAAATCTTCGCGATAGAAGATTTCCCTTATGCTGGGATAGATTTCCGCGGCAATCGAGAGATGTCTCTTCCTCCAGGGACACAGTGGGATGACTCAGGTAAGAATCATTTTGACATGTTCTAAATTCTAATTTTTATTTTGTTTTTTAAATCGTCCAAAACTGATGACAAAAATTTCAAATGCAAATGTGGGTCCACGTCAACCAGCCACTCTCTGTCCTTTTGACAGGAAGCCAAGAGATCCAGCTACAGCACCACCACCACCACAGGATCAAACAACAGAGATCCTTACCGACCTGGAAAACCATCTGGAGCAGTTGACTTTAGATATTCCAGAGACTACCATAGATGACATTCCGCTCCGCTTACAGAGATATGTTATCGAGGTTCCAGGACAGTTCAGGAGATTCTTGAGCAAGGTGGCACGGGCTGCAATGTTTTATCGTGATCATCACCATGGATAGTGGATGATTGATTATGTCGACTTGTATCATTTTTTTGTATCACTTTTTTCCGATCATAAGGCGTTTTGAACCTATGATGGAGGACGATGTAATATTTTTTGAAAACACTACTCTTATGCTATGATGTTACTACTATTTCCAATTATCTGTCTAACATGTTATCAAATGTTATTTTGATCTATTGCTTTAATTATCGCAAATGTCTGTTTATAACACTAGAAGCTACTGCATTAGCTAATGTGTTTAAATTTCTCGGAATGTGTTGATACTCAATATAATCAAATTCTCGTTCCAAGAGACGAACTTTCAAAAATAATATTAACAACACTAGGTTTTTAATTGCGTATACTCTATTCAATTGTAATACAACGAGTTCAGAGTCTAACCTAACGATCAAACTTCGAATTCCAAATGAAATGGATTCAGACAATAACTCAATAACTGCGCTATACTCTGCAATATTGTTCGTCGTTTGACCGAGGCTTACCCCATGCATAGATACTAACTCATCAGTGGGTGAATAAATAACCCAAGCTGCAAAAGAAATGTTTCGTGTACTACGACAAGCACCATCAGCAAAACTAATGTATGTTTGAAGGGACGTTGACATCTGCAAAATCAAGAGTGATCTAGATAAGCAAGTATAGTAGTAAAAGCACACTTAAACTAGGCACGCTCTTCTAATCTACAACACACCAACTTATGAAAATAACTAATATACAGGGAAGATCTCCACACAAGAATTAGGCATAATATCTCTTCAGATAAAGCCCATTTCTGGGTTTGCATAAAGAGACCCCGTCAAAGTCAATCAATTCATAAGCTCCTTTCGCAAGCTTTCGCTTGACAATATAAGGACCATGCCACATGGGTTCAAATTTCCTAGCCCCTAGCTTATCGTTAGCTTGATCATAAACCAAGACTAGGTCTCCTTCTGAAAAAGTACGAGGTGTAACACTTCTATCATACTAAGCTTTCATTCGTTTCACATGATCTTCGGTAGCTAATGCAGCGGTGCGCTGATTCTCATCTAATTGAGCTAAGTACAAAAAGCGTTTCTCCTCTTCAGAAGTGGATGGTAGTAACTCTATGGCTAGTTGGAGTGACAGTATCTCGCATTCAATCGGTAATACTGCTTCTAAATCGTAAACCAGTTGAAAAGTGATAAAACTTGTTGAAGTTTTTGCTGAAGTTCGATATGCCCAAAGTGCTGAAAAAAGCATGGTATGCCAATTCGATTTATGAATTCCGATGATTCGTTTGATCATGGTGACTAAAACTTTATTGATAGCTTCAACTAGACCATTAGCCTGCGGGTAATATGGTATAGAACTGTCATGGCGCAGGCCAAGTTGATCAGTCAGTTCGGTCATCATAATGTTTCGAAAATGACTCCCATAGTCAATAATTATTTCTTGGGGTACACCGAAATGAGCAATCACATGATTGAACACGAAAGTAGCTGCAATTTTGCCATCTACCGCAAATGTAGGCATCGCCTCGGCCCATTTGGTAAAATAATCTACTGCGAGAATAATATACCCATGCCCCCCAGCGAGTGAGGGTTACATGTAATGAAGTCAATGCCCCATTTTGCAAAAGGACCGACAACAATTATAGGGTGAAGAGGAGGGGTGGTGCACGCATCTTTCGATCAAAGATTTGACAGTTGTGGCATTTTCGAATAGCAGAAATACAATCTTTAAATAAGGATGGCCAAAACTAGCCCACGCGCAATATTTTTTGGGTTGTGGCATATCCAGACATATGACCGCCACATGCTCCAGAGTGACTATCATTTAAAACCTTTTTAGCTTCGTCAAGAGTGAGACAACATCGAAAAACAGAGTCCGCACCACGACGGTATAGTGTGTCACCAACAATATGATATTGCTGAGACTGGAAACAGATTTTTCGTCATTGTGACCATGAGAGTTCGAGGCGAAAAGTTTGAGTTTGGAGATAAATGATGATATCTCCATACCAAGGATCGATGGTACTGATAAGAAACAAAGATTCATCCGCGATCGGATGTTCTGCCACAGTTTCTGTGTCAGTACTTGGTAATTCACACATAAGTTCAGCGAATACCAATGATTTCTTTGATTTGGATTTTTCAAATTCCAAATCAAACTCCTGTAGGATAACAATCCATTTGGAGTATTTGCCCCCTAGCGGTTGTTTGGTCAAAATATACATCATAGGGTTACAATCAGAAATCACTGTTGTTTTGCGTAACAGTATGTAATGACGAAATCGTTGGATAGCTTGAACTGCTGCCAAGGCCAATTTATCCACATGTGAGTATTTGATTTCGGTCGGATATAGATTGCGACTGAGATAATAAATCACATGTTCGTTGTGGAATTCATCTTCCTGAACTAAGACCATGCCAATTGTAGAATTGGAGGTTGCTAGATATAAAAAGTAATCCTGGTTGTAATTGGGAGGATGCAATAACGATGCATGGGTCAACGCGTGTTTAAGAGCATCAAAAGATCGATTAGCGATCTCGTCCCAAAAGAAAGGAATATTCTGCTTTAACAACCTGGTAAAACCTTTGGTTAACTCAACATAGTTAGGAATGAATCGACGTAAAAAATTCGCTTTCCCTTGCAAACTTTGGAGTTGGCGAAGAGTAAGAGGAGGTAAATTGATGATAGCCTCAACCTTCAATGGGTCGACACGAATGCCTTCCTTTGAGACAACAAATCCCAATAATCGTCCAAATTCAACACAAAAAACACATTTGTGAGGATTCAGACGAATCCTATAATGCCTACATCTCATTAAGATGGCTCGTAGATGAGTAAGATGATCTGCTCTGTGCAAATGAGCAGGTAAATCATCAAGATAGGGTTGCACAATGTGTTTAATGTCATGAAATGCATAAGACATTGCCCTCTGAAAAGTTGCGCCAGTGTTCTTCAATCCAAAAGGTAATTTGCAGTAAGCAAAAGTGCCCCACGGACAAATGAAAGTTGTTTTGGGTTGATCAGCAGGGGGTATGTTGATTTGATTGTAGCCCGAAAATCCATCCATAAACGAAAACATTTCACTTCCAGCACAATCGTCAATAATTTGATCGATATAAGGGGTTGGATAATTGTCTTTTGGACAAGCTCGATTTATATCCCTATAATCGATACATACTCGTATTGTCCCTTGTTTTTTATTAACAGGAACAATATTAGATACCCAATCCATTAAAGGAATTGGATAAATAAAACCCGCACGAAGTAATTTCTCAATTTCTGCTTTAATAGCAGCAGCTTTTCGCGGATGTATCTGACGTAATCTTTGTCGGACAGGTTTAGCATCCAGGTATGTTTTAATTTCATGAACAACAATTGATGGATCGATTCCTGGCATTTCTTCATATGACCAAGCAAAAATGTCACGGAATTCTTGAAATAGGGCTTTATATGCTTGGAGTTCATCTGGTGTATAAGAAACACCTATATGAATGTTTTCAACAATTCTTGGTTTAACTGAGATGTCAATAGGAACTGTCGTAGAAATGTTTGCTAAGTTCAATTCAGAATCGGAATTCGTGAGATGATTCCGAGGTTCGTTGACATAATCAACGGTAAAAATGGAGGAAAAATCAGTTTCAAAATGATCGAGATCAGGTAAAAACGAAGATCGATGATGTAGATATTCCCATGGTAATTCATCTATAGACAAAAATTCACGAATATGCTCATTAGTATTGAATACTTGTTGAACAGGATCCGGAATTGATGGCGAAGCTGAGCTTGATATCGAAAGTGATTCCTCATTGATCACATTCACTAGATCAGGTTTAGTTGAAGGAGGATAAAAAAATGACTGTACTGCCTGATATGCTAATTCAAAAGGACTCAAAGGCATCTCGCCATCGATACCACTATCAAGATACCACACCGATCCCATTGAGCTTGAAACCAGGCATGCGATCAAAGAGAAATCAAGTTCAAATTGCGAGGCTAAGGCCTCTCCAGCTGCAACTCCAGCAGCCTTCTTGTTCTTCTTTTTCTGTGGGCAGTTAGTGGTGAGATGCCCATGTTCGTGACAGTGAAAACACTTCACTTTGGACAAATCCAACTTCTTGCCTTTAGCTTCGGATTTTGGATGGGATTTCTTCCCCTTCTCTTTCCTTGCTTTGGCAGCCAAAGCGCAATTCTCTTCATCATCATTCTTCGATGAAGAGCCATCCCTGGTACTTCGCCTTATCTCCTCCTGCACAATATCCGACCAAAGTTGCTCCCAACCCCGCAGTTTCTCCCATCCATTGACAGAGTCTTCGTAGCTATGCCAACTCTTCGAAAGCCCAAGGAGAGCCAAGCTCACCAAGTCGTCATCATCAACAGTAATCCCCACACTTCCCAGTTCATCCCAACAATGTACAAACTTCGTGAGATATTTTGGAATACTATCGCCCTTCTCCATTTTTATTTTTCTGAGCTTATCTTTTAGCGCCAACTTCCTCTGGTCGTTGCTGCTTTGGAAAAGATCTGTCAAATCCTTCCACATTGCAAATGGAGTGGCTTTCCCGTGAAGGCTTGACACAATATGGTCCTTCGCACCTTCCAACAGAATTCTTCTTGTCTTTGCTACCTTCTTTTGCCATGCGTCAAGTCCTGCAGCATCGCTAGAAGCAGGCTTAGGAACATCACTATCGATGAACTCCTTCAGCCCATTATCTTCAAGCACCGCCTCCATCCTATCCTTCCAGGCTATGTAATTCGAGCTACCATCAAGGGCATACTCCAATCGCAACCCATTGAAAGACATTTCAATGAATACTCAACTGTCGCACCAAGAAATTTCTGCAGCAAATTCGAATTGTCCACCAGCACAAAACTCAACAATTATTCACAATTGCAATATCCAGTGATCAATATTGCTCTGATACCATGTAGAAATTTTTTAATACTGATGTATTACCAGATCCTCCTGATCTCACAATATTTATCTTCTTGCAAAATACAAAATCCTTCCACTATTGATCTTGCAGAAATTTAAAACTCAATTGCAAACACATGTGAATAAATTCAATCGCACATAACACAATTGTTTAACGGGAAAGCTTAAAGCTAAAAACCCCAACTATCATATATTATGTATATCAATGGAATCATGTAATAATCTCATACAAAGCTTAGTACATCAAGCTCTCAGTACAATCAACAATCATTACACACTGTCATGCAGAAATTTGCATCTCCATGCACCAATTTCTTGCCTCCTGACAGCCTGCCTCCACTGCGCAATCCCTGCTGAAGAAGACCCCTGAATGAATTCGAATTGGCCTTGCCTTGACTGCGCAATCCCTGCTGAAGAAGACCCCTGAATGAATTCGAATTGGCCTTGCCTTGACTGCGCAATCCTCATTGGCAACTCCAATGTGTGTCAAATGCATTGAATGCATCATTATAGTCACAACGGATAGTCCATCTTACCCTTTCACCTATCTCTCCACTGGGTCTCCACTGGAACTAACATGCATTGTAGTTAACTGTTGTTTCTGTTCAGTTGTTAGTGAGTTATTAGTTGTGAATTAATTAACTAATTAATTCACTTAACTCTCACTCGTGTATCTTTTAGTTAAACTAGATACAACTAGCTCAACTGAGTTTAACTTCATTAACTAAGTTAAACTGAATAACAACTCCATAAACTACTCTTCCAACTCTGTCATAACTTTGCCACTTCAGTTCTAATTGAGTCCTTGTGCATGAGCCACCAATAACCCTAGGAATTGCATAATTCCTTTAGCCCACTGATTTGCCAAATCTGTATACTGAAATAAAGTGCTCCAAGAGAATAAGTTGATGTTTATTGTCGGATTATTATTAAGAGCTAATAATAATCGACATGCACCTATTTTTAGATCGACGATCTATAAATAGACTTCGCCCAATATTCTAAAAATAGAATTTCATCTATTTTTCACATTTGACCAACCATCTACAAATAGCATCTTGCAACTTATAGAATATACTCACCATGTCTAAAAATAGACATACACCTAAAAATAGTCTGCGGGCCCCACTTAGTGAAGGTGCTTAATTTTCACTAAGCTCATAATGTTGTTGAATCTCAACAGAACCAAGTGATAGCCATAATGAGTGAGGTAGAATTCATGCTAAGGATTTTTCCCACATGCTAATGTGTATGTCCCAACCATCTTTTGCATTTTGATCTTCTTTCTATTATTTTTCTTGTGGCAATTATATGATCTTTTTTATTTTTTTTAGCTGCATCAACTTCCCAGGGCCAAGTTTCGGGCCCTACCCAGGTATGAGGGATGTATGGGTGCCAAATCCCAGAGAACCAATGGTCAGTTGAACCCAAAGAAGGGAGGTGGAAGATAGGGCTTATAATGTAAGATGGAAAGTGGTAAGTATGAAATAGGAAGAGATCGGACTACGTTATCTCAATCAGAGTTTTACAGGTAGTGCCCCCCCTATACCCATTAGGCCATTAGGAGGAAGTCCCACTGGACTAGGGTCGATGACTAACCCCCATTTAAGGTGAGAGAACAAGATCGTGATCAAAACCCTTCTTCCTTCTACGTTACCCCCATAATCCATGTCCAATGCCCAAATACAAACAAGCATAAGCACCCAATTGCAAAATTGATAAAATACCTTTTGATCAAAAGCACACCTTCGTACATGTGTACCAACTTCCTACTAGATGGGTGAGAGGCATATAACTAATGCAGGTGGCAAAGATATTATAATGGCACATCCTCATTGGCTAGTGGTGGCTACAGGGGCTATCGGCCGAAAGCGAAGTATGAGAGAAAAAATTCCTCCTGTCGGGTCACCCACTTTTGGTAGGTAACATCTAGCTCCAACTGGGACATGAGCTAACTCATATTTGGCATTCGCAATATTCTCACAAGGGAAGCTAACTCAGTGGAGTACATTTCTTAGAAGGGTCAATGTAATCTGTGGAGACTTGTGATGGAGGGATGCAGACTTGCCTTGCATAGCTACAACACCGTGGAGCCATTATTCCACGTGACATCACCTTGGAGCATGACACATGTACTTTAGAGTGTACCATCTCACTTTCATTGAGGTACAAGTGCTCCCCATTTGTAGGTTGATTATAAGGGCTAAGGCCTACATTATATTGTTGGTCTCCCTTACCTCTCATATAAATAGAAGGAGAGATTTTTTCTATTAATATATATTCATTCACTCACTTGTATGAACCTTTGCAATGAAATATGACCAAGAGAAGATAGTGCAGTAGCCTCTCTCTCTTTCTCTCTCTCTCTCATCATTAGGGTTTCTTAGTCTTCTTGGAGCATATTGGAGGTTAATGGCTAGGGTTTATCACTTGGCTATTGGATATTAATGTTTTGTGATAAAGCTCTAGGGTGGAATTGTAAAGACTAAGAGGAGTGTCTGTCTTGCCTCAGAGGATGTGTCGGAGTGATTTTTTCACATTGGATCTTGTTGGTTGCTAGAATTTTGTTGATTTTCCCTAGCTAGGGTTTGAATAGTTGATAGGATCTATACTAGTCTTGAGAAAGGCTATGGCATGTGCATGCAATTCATCTTAAACATATTAATTAAGTTTTCATTTGTCCAAAATTTCTGCAGTTTCCATATTTGATTTTTTAGGTATATATGTTCTTCATACAATGATATTTATAGACATTTATGTCTCTCTTTTGAGTCTTGACCAATGTAATATTCTTAATTAGCAGTGGCTAATTGGAATATTCGATTTTTGCTCAATTTTGCCATCTATAGTTTATTAATAAATAAAAAGTGAGTGGAGAGGGTCTAACTCACTTAGTGGAATAAAATGCACTCCCTAGTAGCACAACGTTGTGACTTAAAGGGAGCCAAGGGGGGCCAAGCACCATGTAGAGAGGGGGCCCATGTATGCTCTAGAAGCTACTACGTAGATGAGGATGAGCACGTGGCAAGAGAGAGAGGCTACGATGAGGAGATAGGCCCTATGGTTTTGGAGGAAGGCCAACGTTTTAAAAGAGGGAGGAGCCTCCTCATTTCATTCATTTTTTGTTGATGATATTGAGCTGGTCATTTCGACTTCTTGAGCACACTGGTTGTTTAACCTGTCTGCAGCACTGTTTAGTGCATTGAGTGTCTCCGGTCGGAGATCTCTCCCTTAGCCCCAGGAGACTTTGAGTGCCTGCTCGGGAAAGGTTACTTCTTTAGCATTTTGTGGGAGGTTTTGGTGTTCGGGTTTGCTGTGGAGCCGAGCATTCATAGAGACTGTGAAGTCACTTAGAGGGAGGACGCAGTCCATCTAGGAGGTGTTCTGGATCGGGATTTTTGCAAGAGTTTTTAGCCGATATTTTGAGCAGAGGATCAGCCTTTGCCTTTGGGAGGATTTTGGTGAAGTTTGAGGCAGTATTTCAATCCTTCCTATTTAGCCTCTGCGCGGAGCCTTGGAGGCCAGCGTAATTCCCCAAGGGGGTGTTTTTTGGAGGTCGCTTGGCCTCGACAGAGTTTGGTTTTGTTTGCCGGTGAGTAGAGAGAATTCCACCACCATTCCGGCAAGGGGAACAACCCCTAGTCATCAGTTCATTTCAGCAGTAGTAGGTACACGACAGTTTTCCAGCAGCTGGGATGCAGTTCAGAGAGTAGCCATTTCTTGGTTATTCTGAGAGCATTTCTTCACTTGCCTTAAGCAAGTCTAGGTGCCATCACTCCGATCACCTATTGTACTTCATTATATTTCTCAGTATAAGAAAATGGCTTAGCATTCTCTCTCTATTCCTGGAGCATTTGTTATACATGTTATCTATGCTATTGTATGTTTGTCGTGATCATATATATATATATATATATATATATATATATATTTTTCTAAAATCTAGTTCTATACCACTTGGTGTGTTTGTTCCATACTCTTAGACAGCAGTCTATAAAGGGCTGTAGCCTCCAGATTGGCCCTTTTTCAAGAGGCAACATATATGGTAAATGCCTCCCACCCATCTCCTGTTGGAGTTTTGCCGTGTTTTAGAGATATCCCCGAATCGGGATATTACAACCAAGGTTGCTGGGAAGCGTCCCCCCCCCCCCTCCGATCACGCTCCCAAAACGCGCTCCGTTCGGGAGCACTTTGGGAGTGCTTGGAAGCGCGCTTCTGAGCTTGAAAAAATGCTCCCTGGTTTCTAGGGAGTGCTCGGGAGCGAATGCTCCCCGAGCGCTCCCGCCATTAAAAAACGATTCGGGAGCGTTTTTTAAATGGCAGGAGCGCTCGGGGAGCGTTCGCTTCCGAGCACTCCCCGGTGCAAAAAAAAATCGACAACGATTTTTTTTGGGAGGGAGGGGGGTGGGTAATAAAAAGCCCTACCCTCCTCATTTTTGTCATTGTTGATTGTCAATCAAGAGAAAGCAAGGAGAGAAGGAGAGAAGAGAGCAAGAGGAGAGATCAAGGAGTAAGATGCAAGAGAGCAATAGGAGAGAGCAAGGACCTTGGAGAGAGCAACAAGGACGAGGAGTCAAGACTCAGGAAAAAGAGGTAGGACTCTCTAAACTAGTTTTTTTTCTTTCTATGTTGCATTTTTAAGTTGTTCAAAAATGAAAACTTGAATTTTTTTCTCAATGTTGCATTTTAATGTGTTGAAAACTGAAAAATTGAATTTTTTTTTTCTATGTTGCATTTTTTTCTATTCCCATTTGGCATTCCTCCATTTTTTTGCAGGCTAGAAACTTGAAACTTGAAACTTGAAACATCATGGCTATATGGCTTGGGGTTTTCTTCATGTTGGTTCCTTTCTTTGTAATAATGGTGTTAGAGAGTAGAAGAAAGAGGCCCATTCGAGAAGAGGAGGATGAGGAAGTGGGTTATAGTGGATTTGATGAAAATCCGGAAGAGAAGTATGCTGAAGAGAAAGGGGAGAGTGGAGAACATGAGGCCACAGAGACACCAACTAAACATAACCAAAGTCAAACATCATTGTGGAAATATGTTCAGAGGCAAGAAGGAGAGAAAGGTGGTGGAACCACTAAATTTCTTTGCCCCCATTGCAATAAAGAATACACAAGTTCATACACCCGTGCCAGAAGGCACCTTTCTGGGAAAATGCCAGGGGATGGAGATAAAAAACTAGGAATCAAAATTTGTGTAAGTGTGCCAGCAACAGAGAAAGAGAAATACAAAAAGGAACAGGAGGCTGCCCATCAGAGATCTAAAATATCTAGGGGTTTCATTGATTCTTATGCACCATCAGGTCCATCACATCATGGACAAAGAAGTCCATCAACTTCCACCCATGGCAGTGGATATGGAGGCACACCTAGGCCAAACATCTCCTTAAGGTGTAGAACCATATCCGATTTCCTTGATGAAGGGTCTAGGAGTGATGTGGATTCAAAAAATTTCCGATTTATCTATGCATGTGGGGTACCATTCAAAGTTCTTCGCTCACCTTATTGGCGTGAAATGCTTTCTACCATTAATGATGCCCCCAAAGGATACAGGAGCACTGGGTATGACAAGGCCACAACCGTGGGACTTGATCATGAAAAAGATAAAATAAGTCATTCTTTGAATAGAATGACAAGTTCTTGGAATGAGCATGGGGTGTCCATTGTATCTGATGGATGGAAAAATGTAAAAGGAAAGCCATTGATAAGTGTTCTGGCTGTGTCTGTTAGTGGTGCAATATTCCCTTCAGGCTTCAGCATATGATTATTCAGACAAATTCAAGACTGACATTAACATTGCAGAACCATTACTTAAAACAATTGAAAGTATTGGGCCATACAATGTCGTCCAAGTCATCACTGATAATGCTACTAATTGTAAGGCAACGGGAGCAATTATTGAGGATAAATACCCCAACATATTTTGGTCTAGGTGTTTGGTTCACACAATGAACCTTTTGATGCATGATATAATTAAAAACAAACAACCTCAATACAAATGGCCTGGTGATTTGTACAAGAGAGGTAAAAAAATGATAAAATTTATTACAAATCATAGCAATACCCATGGGCTTCTTCGTACTCACTCAAAATTGGAGTTGTTGTGGATAGCAAAGACTAGATTTGCTAGCTATTACCTCACCTTCAGGTGCCTTTTGAAGGTAAGAGAGTCATTGGCAGCCATGGTTTCAAGTCCACACTAACAAGTATTAAATGACAGGGCAACAACAATAGTTGACAGGCAAAGTTTTGAACAGGTGGAGGAGACCGCTCTTGATCCTTTGTTTTGGGCATGTGTGAGGGAAATTTTGAATTTCACCAAGCCCATTTATCACATGATTCGCTTTTCAGATACAGATAAACTAGTGATTGGGGAGGTGTATAAGCAGATGGATAGCATGTTGGGGCAAATAAAAGATGTTGTTAAGGAAAATGATCCCAACTTGTATTCAATGATTCACGACTGTGTGTGCATGGTGGAATAAACTTAATGTTCCACTACATGCCTTGGCATAAATCCTTATGCCAAAATAATACTCTCCATCTTGGTTGGCCAACCTGCGCCTAGAGGTGGGGTTAGGATCAAACCTCACACAAATCCAGAGGTACAAGAGGGATACATGAAAGCATTAGACAAGTTGGTCCCCGACAGGGAGGAGTGTGCTAGATTGCGCCTTGAATTAGGCAGATACTTCAGTTGCACTGGTAACTTTGGTTTTTTTCATGCAATGGAAGATAGAGACAGATTTGATGCTATCACATGGTGGGAAGCATATGGCGGCATGGGACTTTTGCCAAAGTTGGCAAAAAAAGTTCTCTCACAAGTTGTAAATACTTCTTTTGTAGAGAGGTGTTGGAGCACCTACAGCTTCATACATAATGTGAGAAGAATCAAGCTAAATGAAAACCAAGCAGAAAGCTTGGTTTATGTGCATTACAACTTGAGGTTGTTGAGTCATTATTGTGATCGGACTTATGAGGATCAATCATATAAAGTTTGGGACAACCCAGAGGATGATAATTTGGAGGACGACACTGTACATATGGAAGAACTGGAAGCGGAACTTTTGAGGGATGATGATGAAGCAACAGCAACCATGCCACCACCACACCCAGGGCCAGTCCCACCAATCAGTAGCAGTGCGGGTGCCAGTGCCAGTGCTCAATTTCCAGCTATTGTTCCTTTGCAGATTTAGCCTCCACCTACATCCTCACGTGGCCCTCCGCCTTCTAGTTATGGTCATGGTACTCCTGAGAGTACTAGAAGACCACCATTGCCTCGTGGTTCTCACAAATTAGACATTTCTCATGGGCGTGGCAAGGGGCCAGCCAATAGATAAAAGAGATTTACAGTTTACTAGTATTTTCTATTTTATAGTAGTTTTTAACTTTTATAACTGTTGAACAATTGAAACTTGACTCTTTCATATTTATTATGATATATTGAATATATGACAATTTAAGTTTGAAGTTTGAATTTGAAAGGTGAAACTTTGAAGTTGCCATTTATAAGTTTATAAGTCATTATGAATTATGAATATGATGCTTCATGAAAGTTGGAAGTTGTTTCATTTCGTTTCATTTTATAACATTTCATTTCATGTTAAATATTCTTTGTTGTAATGGTTATTGGTTACACTTAGCTTACAATTACAACTATGGTGATCAATGAATCAATGATGATAAATATTATATATCAATGATGATAAATGTTATATATTGAATTTTGAAAGCTTGAAACTTTAAGATTGATGAATCATGAGACTCAAGAGTCAATATGTTATATGTTTCCAACTTGTGGGCGTGGTTAATGAAGATTATAACTTCTAGATGATTGATGTTATATGGTTCAATCTATGTTTTTATGTTTTTCATGTCTAATTCATCATTCTACATGTTTTTGTTGGCATATATGCATCAAAATATAAAAAAATATATATATTTAAAAAAAATGCTCCTGGACCGGGAGCTTTTGAAATTGGCACTCCGCTCCCGCTCCCAAGTAACCATGGTCTAGACATAATTAAAAGAACAATGATTAAGTAATCTAACATCTAAGTGAAGAATGTGAGTTAATTTTACCACTGTCATATTTTTATTGTACTGCTGTTATTACTGCTGTAAAAGAGTATTTCAGATGTGGTCATTCGCTGATAAGTTGCCCTCAAAGAGTTGAAACTCTTCCCTTTGTTTTGGTATCTTTTCTCCTTGAATTGGCATGAAGTTTGGGTTGTTTGGAGGTCAAACATTGATTTTTTTTAACTTTTGTATTGTACCTTGTTTTACAACATCCCTAAGGCTGAAAATTCGCAAGACTAAGATCCGAGAAACCTTCTAGGCTGAAGGTGAAATTTCTTTTTTACGTTGAATTCTGAATTGAAAAAAAACCCACAATAAGGTAGGCGCTCCTTTATCCAGGCAATATAGCAGCACACAACCTTCAAAAAGTAATGAGGAACCCCCTAAAGTGTAGTGCTTCATTTCCTAGTCAATATAGTAGTGAAACATAGCTCAAATCTCACTCCACAAACCTAAAAATTTGAAGTGTCAAAATGTAACCAACCCCTGAAAAATAAAAGTGCTCAAAACGGCATGAAATTTTGCTCTGATACTCTACATTACGAAATGGTCTGAACCAAATCTGTCAAAGATCTCTATAATGCAAGTCATAATGTACTCCAAAAAGCAATTTTTGAAAATGTCACCAAACAAGCAAAAGTTTCCATTTCATGGCATGAAACCATCATGGCTGATGCAGGTTAAAACACTTCACCAATGATTTGATAGAGCATCAATGGTGGTTGAAAATTTCAATCCATTTAACATAGATGTAGAAGGTGATTTCAACTTCAAGAAGTAGCGCTCTCCCACACCTAGGTACCAATGTGTTACAAAAATCATACACCAAGGCTTTGAGGGTTCCTCTCTTCTCTATGACCCCAGCTTTGTATCTTTTTGTTTCCTTGCCAGTAGATTTTAGATTGTCGGTCTTTGGCTTCAAAGGATAAAAGGCTTTTATGGGAGCTAGAATCAGTCTCCCACTATATATTGTTTCTAATGTGCCAAGTAATCCCTTTGATCTATTTATGGTCACTCGTTCAACATTAATAAAATTATTTTATCTTATCTAACTAGGTAAAAAAGACAAGTGCCCTGCCTGAAATACCATTGACCTGCTAAAAATAAACTACCAAAAAATAGACGGAAAATCACAACCTCAGATTTAGTTGAAATTCAAACCATGGGCTAATCTCAACTCTGGGTTCTCTGAAATATAATTTCCATGCCATTTTAACTACCTTCTAAAAGTAGAATTTCCTCAAACATAAAAACTCCTCCGATTCACCCCAAATCCAAACCATAAGCCTGATTCCCCAACAGGTATCCAAATAAACTGTCATCTACTGCTATAAAAGACCAGGTTTCTAAAAACAGCCAAATCAAGAATCTGAAAGTCAACCTGAGATCCTTGTGCATGCTCCTCAAACTGCATGTGAATCTGATGCATCGGAAAATAAAGCTACAAATATAACAATGGAAACCTGAACTCAAAAATCAGCTAATAATAGCACAGCTTGTGCTATCTTCCTGAAACACTGTTGTCTGAATCCCCAAAACTCATACAATACAACTTTGGAACAAGGTTGAGGCTGGAACAAAGCTCTGCAACAAAGATCCCATATAGTTAAGGTACTCGCTATCCATCCATGCTGAATGATGGACATTACCAACCAAAAATTCCATCTCGTAATGTACCAATGAACATATGCTAGAAAATAGCACACTTACATATAAAGGCAAATCTGGTGTTATCAGACATCAAGGGCTTCTTGTCCTTCTATTTATGATGCCTCCTTCTCATAGAATATTTCAGATGTTTGACAAAGTAGAAGAAAGCTAAAGGTAAAATTCAACTTACCAAGTTGTAGTATTTCTAAATAACAACTTGAAATCATAATTAAAAAAACAGCATGATGCCTGACAGAAAAAGCTAAGGCTTATTGGATTTTTGAGAAGAATTTGCATACAAGCTACATATATTTCAGCCAGGAAATGCCAACAGTTCTGCAACATAAAGCAGTAGCATTCCTCAGTCTTTCAAGTTGCAGAAATAATCAAATTGACTATTAGAACAGATCTAAATCTTGGGTTGGGATGGATAGTGCTTAGCATGGAAGCAAAGACATAGCTAAATTCCTAGGCATACCACATAAATAAAGCTTTTATGTGCTAAATATTGAGACAGGAAACACTTAACCATGTGTTTATGCCATAAGGGATGCAAGGTAGCTCTTTCCTTTTTGGACTGGGACCTAAGAAAAGTTTTCAAATCTTTTTGTTGGCCCATTCAATAAGAGGGTACAGTTTTGAGAAATGACTGAACAAGTGGAGAGCATGGGAGAGAACCTCAGGAAACTATTCACCTTACAACCCATGTTTCTTGTGGAAATGGTGTTATAGGTCATAATTCAACTACAACTCCACCCCACTTCAACTAGGACAATTTTCAACTTTAGTGCTGAGATGATGGCTTTGATGAGTGCTAAAATGAATATCATTAAGAAAGATGTATAGTTTGGTGCTCAGGATGATATGATAGCCCTTCTTTCCTATGTAGGGTAGGGATCATTCATCAGCAGGTTTGTAGTTCCCTTACAAAAATACTTGATGTAATCTTCAAGAAAATTTTGATGTAAAATATAAGATGCACTTTCTTCAGAAAGAAAAATAATACCTTGCATTTCACAATCGATATTTAGAGGGAGTTCAGCTGAATCTCTATTTGAATAATTGTACATTCATACAACACATCAAGAATGCCATACCTGCTTACCCAAGGCTAAATAGAAGATGCAAGGAACTCAATGACAAGCAACTTTCTAATTTTCTCAGAAATAATTATTAGCGAAACGAATTTGGATGTTCTCGTGATAAGAGCAATAGGAAGAATCAGTCATCTTGATTGAAGAGATGATACTCACAGTTTCAACAATTTTGTCATGTTAACATACGAACGAGGAATAGTACCATTTGTGAAGTGGTTATTATCAAGTTGCCTGCCAAAGAACAAAGTGGAAAGGAAAAATTCATCAGTAAAAAGAATTGTGTAGGTAATGCACTCTTCACATAATCATCTATAATGTCTACTTCCTGAACATGCCATTCACATAAAAACAAGTACATTTAGAAATCCATTGCAAAGGTTGTTGAGAAGGAATTGATTGTTTAGAACTTTAGACATATCAACTCAAACTGAAATTTTGACAACCACCATAGAAAGTCGTAAAGAACAATTTTCAAGTGAATTATAGCTGGCTTCACGAACTTTATGCCATATGGTCAGTTAATTTTAGTCTACAAATGGGTCATTGGAATTTGGTATACTTTGCATACTTAATTGGAAGAGGATGTAATATTCCCAATTAGCCTTGCTAATTGGAATATTTCATTGTTGTTTAATTTTGCCGCTTTAGCTAGAAATAATAAATAAAGTGAGAAATAAGAGGGGTCACCTCACTTTAGTCACCTCACTTTATAAATAAAGTGTTCTTTTCCTAGTTGATTGACGTTATAACTTAGAGAGGGGGCCTTGGGGGTCCACATGAGCATGATGGGGAGGCATCAGGCTAACCCAAGGTTAACTGCGCAGTTAATGTTTTGGAGGGAGTTTAGCATTATAAAAGGTGGGGTTCTCACCTCATTTGGACATGCTTGATTTGATATTGATATTGAGAGCTAGACTTCTGTCTGCTTCAGCACGCCGGTTGTTTAGTCGGTCTGCAGCACTGTTTAGTGCAACCGAGTGTCTCCGGTCGGAGATCTCACCCTTAGCCTCGGGGGACTTCGAGTGCCTGCCCTGGTAAGGTTATTTCTGGTTCCACCCTTAGCTTCGGGGGACTTCGAGTGCCTGCCCTAGTAAGGTTATTTCCTGAGTATCATCTTCAGTTTCAGTGGGAATTGGTAGCAGTTTCTTGGTGGAGATTTGGAGAGAAGGAAGCCCTTCTTGAGACAACGCAGATCCAGGAGGGAGGACGCTGTTCAAGCAGAAGGAAGGACGCAGATCCAGTTAGCCCAAGCAGAGAGGACGCAGATCTGGGAAGGCATTGGCAGAATCAGTCTTGGAGGACGCAGATCTGAGAGATCTAGCCTTGGAGAGTGCAGATCTGAAGGAGTA
>JAXQQM020074098.1:0-122832 GCA_034641835.2 Pinus albicaulis | reverse complement strand
GTTACACTACATGTAGCGAATAGATCATATATGCAGTACGTGCTAGAGTGTATGGAGCCAATAGTCTTCAATTGGTCTGAAGCTGTTCTTTATCAAATAAAGGAACAACTGAACAAAGCAAAGGGAGGAAGGAAGAAGAACTTCAGTTATGGTTCGATCCTCATATCCTTCGCCTTAGAATGAATTCCAATGATGCAGCCACAACATGTGACACTAGATATGTCTAATCCTAGAGATCCACAGATGCAGAGATGGGTAGAGCTCATGAGTAGGGACACAGGCCAATTGACTATTGTGTTCTCGACTGCATTCTTTGCCTGGTTCCGACGACAGATTGTCACCATTGATGAGTATGCATATGCAGGAGTTGATTTCTGAGGAGATTCATATTTAGCATTACCATAAGGCGCTCAGTGGGGTGCAATGGCTAAGAATGTTGTGACCATGTTTTTTATTTTCTTAAGGTTTATACAATGTTTTTTTATTTTTGATGTTTCCTAAGACTAAACTAAATGTTTGATGTAATGTAGATGTTGGTCGTGTTCAACTAGTAGAGGAACCAGAGCGTGAAGCAGATGTGCCAACAAATAGGGCTGTCGGGAGAGCAGTCCTTCAGGATATTGATATGGCTGAGACTCTGGGTGAACTTCGACAACACATAGAGGGATTAACCTTTGAGATTCCAGATTGTCAAATCAAAGAGTTACCCATGCAGCTGCAGCGACACACTATTAGGGTTCCTAACCGTTGGATGCGATTACTACGTAGGATAGCTAGATCTATAGCATGTTACCACGAGCACCACTAGTTTAATTCTAACATTTTGCATACATTTTGAGGTCAGATGACCAATGTGTCTTGGGCACAAATTTTTGTAAGAACCTATAACTATCTATCTATATGATTTCAACGTTTTCCTATGTTTATTGTGCAATCCTATTCAATGATGTGAATTTTTTATTTACATATGTTGCAAATGTCTATCTAAAACTTGATTAGCTAAAGAATCAATCAATGTGTTCAAATTTTTGGAAATTATATTTGAAATATTGAATAAATAAAAGTATCTTTCCAAAAGTTGAACTCTTAGGAACTATTAATCCTGAAACTGACCTTGAGTTGTGAAATACCAGTGCCTAGGACATCTTATATAGCAAGGAACAAAATGATATGGTAGGGATAATTAGTAAGACAAATCTCTCATGCTGTTTCTTGTAACAGGAAAATTAACTTGAACGGTACCAAAAATTTCAGAAGTTCATAACAGAGAAAGCAATATTGCGGAGGCAAGATGTGAAACTCTAACACGGATGGTATCAGACAATTTAAAGACAGCTTTACTACAAAGAGGGCTGGATTCTAAATACTTCACAGAGATTGATAATCACATAATATCTACTGCATGCGTAGAATAAAGAGAATACTGACAGCTGCTGAGATAACATCCAGAAATATATACCAGCACGTAGTGGGCTTATGAAATTAAGAATCCACACATGAAGAAAACATTTGTAAATAACATCTCATAACAACCAGTATAGTAGAAATACGGATGAATTGAAAATGAAACAGTATATCACACCTCAGCCATATTTAAAGTGCCGAAAATCTTATGACATAAGTATCAACAAGGATAAATTTATATCAGAAACAGTGGGCTACTCGCATTCCAGAATGTGATACAAGATAAATGGATATAAATTAAATGAACAGCTAAGCTACAACACATAGGAGAGAATTACACACTGTCAAGCACCAAGACCAGAATCCTCATTAAAGATCAAACTCCTTCTCATTGAGACCCAACGGGCTCTTCACATTTGTATTAAAAATTTCACAAAATGCATACAAGAAATTATTTTACAGTCAATTCTTCAGAAAATTTGGAACCTGTTTTTCTCTTTTGATCTTTCTTATATAGACTTCTTCATACACGAGCGAGAAGATATTTTTTGGGAAAAATATCTTCCTTGCATGCCCAAAATTTGTTAAAGGTCCTTATCAAAATAACCAAACCTTATGATGAGGGATAAAGGCCTCTCATCATTGGCAATTAGGCACTCGACCGTTTTTAAAACAAAATATTAAAAGACAGTCTGGTAAAGAGTAAAATGCCGAAGTGGAACATGAAGCCCACTTGAAACTTAAAAGTAGTTAACTAAGTAAAAAGTAAAAAGGCCACTAAGGCTGAATCATGAGTTGACAGTGTTTCACAGATGTGAAGGGGTTGAGGCAGTTGCTGACGCTGGTGGTGGAACGTTTGCCGACGAGCTGGCGATTTGGCTGGCGAACTGAGTGCATCTTTGCTCGCTGTCAGATGAAGGTTTGGGCATTGCTGCGAATCCTTCCACCTTGACATAGGCCTCTGTGAGGGCATTGAAACCCGCCTCGGTAGGGAGCTTGTGTTTTATCAAATGGAGGAGGGCGAACTCTTGGCGAAGGGACGAAAAAATTGTTTCAGCCTTTAGCCGAGCGATTTTATCTGACAGGAGGTTCGTCCGGTCTTTTTCTTCCTGTAGACATGTCTTATAGTCTGTCAACGGTCGTAGCACGGAAGGAGTGGTTGGGTCCCAGCAAGAAGGAAGTCCAGCTGCTGTAATCTCGTCCCATACTGCATCGAACCGACCCACGTTTGCTACCACCTGTTCCAGGGCTCTCGAAGCTGTAACTCGGGCCGCCTCCTTGTCAATGATTTTTTGGCATTCAAAGGCTTCCATGAATCGTCTTGGTATGCCATGCTTCTCCACATCATCAGATTCCAACTCCTTCAAGAATGAAATATAGTTTCTGGCGTGTTGGGCTCTGTCGAACAAGTTGAGGTCTGCCTCCTGCAATTTCCTGTTGAGATAGGGTACAGCAGATTTGTTTTCTCCCATCATTTTTAGGAAACCCCACTGTTCTATCACTACTGAGATTATGTCCGACCATATTATACTTCTCGCTTCATTGAGGGTGATATTACCCTTCATGCAGCTTTTGAGGTCAGTGATGATTTTCTGCTGGTCGGCTCTTGTCTTCTTTTCCTGCTCGATCTCTTTCTGCAGTGTCTCTATTTTCCTGCCATTCTCAGCCAAGAAATTTTCCAAATCAGTGATCCTCTGCCTAGCAGTGGATGTCTGCTTTTCTAATACATCATTTGTAGCTTTCGTTGCATTCAGTTGCTCTGACAGCGGACTTGTCTCTGGTGGGGTTGTAGCAGGCGCACAGCTGTGCGTGTCCCAGGTGTTCTGCAGCTCCGTCAACCTACTCTGCAGAGTGGCAATTGTTTCAGCCATTTTTTCTTTGTCCTCCCTCTCCTTTGCCAGTGTGTCAACCAGTTCCGCTTTTTCCTTTTCTGCTTGCGCCAACTCGGCCGTCTGCACATGGTGGGAGGCCGATATGTTGACCTTAATTTTCAATGACGCAACCTCCTTCTGCAATTTTTCTATCAAAGCACGCTGCGGGTTTGTCTCTCCCGTATCCTTTCCTTTGATTATCTCCTGGAGGCCACGTATTTGATTTTCCCAGGCGTGAGAGTTTGCTTGTTCATTCTTTAAGGTCGCCCTCACCTGTTCATGCTTTTTCTCCAGTTTTCTCAGTGCAATGGTGACCCGCATCACCTCGGCCTTCAGAATATCCCCCAGGACCTGAAACAAGTTACATTTTTCAAGTGCTGGCACCTTGGCCATGTCAATTGCATGCTCAAGCACCCGATAACTAGTGATACCTGTATCGGGATCCAAGATGGCCTCTGCCATAGACAATACCAGGTGTTCTATATCCACATTCATGGAGGCTAAAACCCTGGTGTGATATTTCTCTACATACCCTTCCAGCTCGGCTTTGTACTTATCCCTGATCGCTCTGTTTCCCTGGCTCCTTGCAATTTCCCTTGGTGAGGTATGATCTCTGATGGCCTGTGAGACTTCGAGAAGTCAGAAGAGGTGGCACTGTCTCTCAGCACTTTTATCCCGGCTTTACTCTTGTCCGGTTGACCATACGGTGTAAACAGTTCCAGCAGTTGTTCTTCCCCTATGACTTCTGCCTCACTGGAGGTTGTTTTCTGCTTTTTGCGAAGGGGAGAACCTACTCCTGAGGGACCCGCTTCTTCTTTGCCTTGGCCTTTATTGATGTCCTCTTCTTCCCCTGTGGTAGAAGAATCTGTCTCCATCTGCGAAATCAAAGGCCAAGTTTCAAGGTTAGCCCTCCACTCTATGAACGGCCTTGATTCATGTGTATAAGGTGTGGACTTGTTCCTCTTTCTTCTGTTTGAGATAATTTCCCAAGGATCATAGGCCCAACCCTTTCCCAACCTTATTTCCATGCCTTGCAACAGTTTCTCAACAACGGGAAGGGCATGTCTTGAATTCACAACAAAAGGGCCAATAGTGATAGGGAGTCTCAAGATGAAACCCTTCTTTGCAGGGACAAAGTGGAGTTGGTCGGCCTTGAGGGTCTGTCGAATATACTCCAGAGCATAAAATCGTCGAACAGGAAACACAGGCAGCTGGTAAGGGGAAACCTTGGCTCCGTAGACCCAAATTTCAGTGTAACTGTCAAATAGATACCAATCCCCAGTGCTCTGGGATTTTCTGGCTTGTAGCTAGCTCTTCATTTCAAGAAAAACTCTAGGTGAGGGTGAATCGTGGATAATAGTATAGGAAATGGACAAGAAATCATTTACGAACCTGGAGTAACCTTCTCCCTTAGTTAATTGGCGTACAGAACAATTCCAGTCAAAAACTGGTCAGGGTTGGGAATTCTCCTCATATACCCTATCTAAACCCAAAACCTCAAACTTATCAGCGTGCTAATGTAGGAAAATATAGAATACCATCGAGAAAAAGTGGAAGTGACTGGTTTCTGAAAGCTCTTGGAACTAGGTCCGAATGTTAGCAGCAAGGAAGCTAGGGATATCTAACACTACCCCCTTTTGAGAAATTAACCACAGGAAATAAACACATACCCTGGTGATTTCCCCCAAAGCGCCTACACCTAAAAGACCAGCGATGAGGGCAAGGATGGGCTGCACTTCCTCTTTGAACAGGCTCAGCGGGAAAGGTTCTGCAACAGGAAGAGACGTGGCCTGGTTGCTGGTGATAGAGGAAATGAAGTTGTTTTGGTGCTCCCATGGCAGTTTGGCGAACTGGGAGGTTAAAGCCACTTCGCTGAAACTGATATAGGTGGTGTTGGTGGGAAAGCGGAGGGCTTGCCTAATAATGTCAGGGGAAAGAGAAAAAATCTTATTCCCCTAAGCAGAGGTAAACGTGCCTCTACGCTCATCATAGGCATCTCTGAGCCAGCAGATAAAATCAACCACAGAGTAGACTAGGGGGGGTAATTTGATGGTATAAACCAGATACAACCACCCGATATCGGTCTCTATTCTCAATATGGCGCCTAAAAAACTCGGGTTTAATGTTGCTGATGAGAATAGGGTATTGGGGATCACGGATTTTGGCTTGCAGGTCGATGAATGGCTCGAACCCGGGAGGGTTTCTTGTTTCTCGGACCTGAGGGGTTTCTGGTTCGACTTTCTTGGGCGTGCCCCTTCCCATGAATGACATATACAACTTTTAAAAGACGAAAGGAAAGAAGAGAGCAAATGAGGGACAAAATACCTGTGCAACAGGGAAATATTCTTAGGAAAACGACGTGGGGGTGTTGATAGCGACTGGGTAGACCTTGGCACTGGTTCCCACTTAGTTTATACCGTAGCTGGAAAACCTACGACTTTTACTGGAGTAAAATACGGGAAGACAGTTATCTTACGACTGAGCATTCTGAGGTAAAAAGGCGGATAGGTAAAATAGACGGGGGGGAAGTGTCGTAAGGACACTGACAGTGGAGCACGCGGCGCGTAGGGATTGGGTGTCAGCTGGGGAACAGGTGAACACCGCGTGCCGGGTTTAATACTAGTACGGGCCTCAGTACCAGTTCACCTAGAAACTTATCTTACCTTTCTGCTGCAATAAGCTATACGATTCTTGAAGCATATTATTCGTAAGATGGGTTAAATACACAGTGTACCAGTCTTTAGGGTCCATATTACATCCTGCCACATCACTGAAATTCCGCGCTTTGAGCTACCACGTCGCTTTTTACCTTGGGCCCACCCCGTGGCACTTCAATGTAATTCCGCGGGGGTGTGGGTCTGTTCCCTCTTCCGCCTCTCGACCCCCGCGGAAATTCCCATATGGAGAATTCCCTCACATGCACATTTGGGACGTGGCCAGCTTTTAAATTATTTTTCTTTGCATCCTTTGTACCGTATCTTTGCGATTTTGAATTACCGTTCCCCTTTTTGCTTTATATTTTGACCTTTCGCGTACACATGTTTCGTTTTAAGCACGATACTTTCCTCATCATCGTTTCTCATTAATCAACTTTTTTTTTTAAATGTTTCACCATCTGCCATATCATTCAATACCTGCCTATCCAAAGGTTAATTCAACAAAAAATGACTAATGTTAATTTAGGATCAACATTGGCTCCACCTGGGGACGACACGTTCATCCTTGAGTGTGTCGAGAACTTTGTAGACCACATGTTTATCTTCTGTGGACACCACTCCTCTTTATGATTCATCACCATACACACATTATTCAAGAAAGGGTGAAAACAGAAACTAATATACAATATGGTACATTAGGCTCTCTCGGCCCAGCTCAAAACTGAAAATAAGGTTTGAGAAACTGACCGTTTACAGGGGCGTCGAGCAGATCTCCTTGTAAATTTTCCAATCTGAAGGTATTGTTGCCTCCTTGTTCCATGATTTTAAAGGGGCCAAACTAGAGGGGGTCAAATTTACCATGTTTACCTTTATCAGCCCTTCGAATGTCCCATCTGAGCACTAAATCCCCAATCTGTAATTTTTTGTCCTTGGCATGTTGGTCGAAGAGGTCCTTCATTTTCTCCTGGTATTCAACTAGCCTCTGATTCACCTGGTTCCGCATTTCTTCTAGCTCCACCAGCTGGTTGATTCTCCTAGATATGTCATTCGATTCTTCCTGACTTTCTTGCATGAATCGAGCCAATGGTAATGCTAGTTGCACAAGGAAAACTGTTGCCCTCCCATATACTAATTCGTATGGGGACTTCCAGGTTTCTCTCTTGTTGGTGATTCTGTTAGCCCATAGAGCAAATTTTAACTGGGAATCCCAATTCTTCTGATTTTCATTTATAGCCTTCTTCAGTGCCCTCATCAGCGTTTTATTTGATGACTCTGCTAGGTCATTTCCCTCTGGGTAATAGGCTGTAGAGTGGCCTAGTGCAATGTTGTACTGTTGACAGAAGCTGACGAACTTTGCAGATTTAAAGGCTTGTGCATTATCAGTTACAATCTTGGAAGGGAAACCAAATCTAGATATGATGTTTTCTTCTATGAATTTCATCACCACGGTGTCTGGGCAGGTATATCTTCCACCCACTTTGTGAAATAATCCGTGGCGGTTAGTATCCACTTATGCTGACCGCTGGATGGGGGGTGTATTTCTCCAATGAAGTCAATTCACCACTACTGGAATGGTTCATCTACGTGGACAGTGATCATGGGAAGAGGTGCTAGCTTTTGTCTCTCGGTGAACCTTTAGCACTTCTCACAAGCTCTAACTCAGGTAAACACATCTCCAAATATTTTGGGCCAGAAGAAACCAGCCTTCAGGATTTTGTGAGCAGTAGCCCTCCAACTGTAATGGCCCCCACAAATTCCTTCATGAAACTCAGCCATTATACCCTCTACCTCTTCCTCTGTCAGGCATAGGAGCAGGATGCCTGAGGGGTCCCTCCAATACAACCAGCCGTTTGCAACCATATACTTCTGTGACTTCAACCTCAGTGCTCTATATTTAGCTTTTTCACAGTTGGGTGGGTAACTTAGTGTTAGTAGATATTCCACTATTTCCTTGTACCACTGGCTGGTGAGGTACTTCATATGTGTCTTTTGGGAAGCTATCTCTACTCCCTGTGGCTCTTCTGTCCCTTCATATGCCTTGTTTGCCACCATGGATAGATTTATACCCAAAGCCTGGCAATTTGACTCAGATAAGATTTTGGCTAACCCCTGTCCCTTGATTAATTTAGTAGGGCGGATTTCCAGCTCATACTCTTGTATTTTGGCTATCCATTTCCCTCTTTTACCTTCACTATCTCCCTGGACAAGGATATCTTTGACAGCTATTGTGGGCAAAAATGCAGTGATGTGGGACTGGAGGACATACATACGAAAGGCTTTGAGGGATTTCACCAGCGCATATGCCTGCTTTTCCAATATGTTATATTTCAGCTCAGCATCACGAAGCACCTGACTGAAAAATGCAATAGGCTGATCATACCCATATTCATTTTTCTGCAACAGAACTCCTACTACAGTATGAGGTGATGCAAAGGAAAAGATCATAAAAGGTTTGGTATAGTCTGGCCCAGCTAACATAGGAGCTTCAGCAAATGCATTCTTAATCCTGGCAAAAGCCTCTCTTGATTCTTGTGACCACTTAACCTCACTATTCTTTTTTAGCATATCAGTAATATGCCTAACTATCTCAGCATAGTTAGGAATGAACCTTCTCAGAAAGTTTATACGGCCTAGGAAAACTTGAACTTACTTTCTATTTCTTGGGAGGGAAATACCGTTTATGACTTCTACTCTCTTAGGATCTATCTTCACTCCATCTCTGGTAACAATATGTCCCAAGAGCTTGCCCTCTTCCAGTGCAAAAAAAGACTTCTATGGATTGAGGGAGAGGCCATACTTTCTGCACTTCTCAAAAGTTCTGCGCAAGTGTTCAATGTGCTCTGCATCATCTTTTAAAAACACAGTAATGTCATCCAGGTATACCACCACGAACTTATCTTGTTCCCCGATAAAAGCAATATACATGGCCCTCTGAAAAGTGGCCCCCGCGTTAATCAACCCAAAAGGCATCCTAGCATACATAAACGACCCCCATGGAGTGGTAAAGGCAGTCTTCTTTTGATCTTCTGGCAGTACAGCCCCCTGATTGTACCCAGAGAATCCATCCATCATCGACATCTGGGAAGCTCCTACCACTTTCTGCAAGATGTGATTCATCTTGGGCAATGGATAATTATCCTTTAAGGATGCTCTGTTCAGGTTCCTGAAATCGACACATAGCCTTATTTCTCCATTCTTCTTCTGTACAGGGACTAAATTTTCCACCCACTCAGAACATCTCAATGGCACAATGATTTTAGCCTTCAGCAGTTTCTTAATTTCTTTCTCAATCGAGGGTAGCAACAGTGGATTTATCTGCCTAAGCTTCTGCTTATGTGGTTTGGCATCTCCCTTCAGTGGAATTTTGTGCTGCATAATGTTGATATAAAAAGTTTTTTGTTCTTGATAATACCATGCAAACACATCTTTATAGGACTGAAATAACTTCTGGTAAAGTTGTTTATATTCTTGTGAGACCTTCTTAGACAGCTTCACGATCTTAGGGTCAGCCTCAGTGCCAAGATTTAGATCTTCTACTTGATTCTCCTCCACAACTTTGTTCGGCTGTAGTGGGACATCATTATTTTTAAACAGCATTTCTAAAGGCACTAGTCCTTGGGGAATGACATTCCCTTTCAACTGCAGAAATTTGTGACCAGCCACCTATTCTTCCCACTTGCCCCCTAAAGAATCTTCAGTCTCTTCCTCTTCACCACTATCAATCTCCATGTTGAAAATCCTCCAACTGTTTCCAAGAATATCTTCACATGCTCTTCATCTTCAAATACTTTCCAGTGTTTGATATTTTCTGGGATTGAAGGCCGATAACGTACCTCAATTTCATATCTCAAGAGAGGATTCTGGGGTGGACGAAAAGTATTGGCAGCCACTGCAAGAGAGTCTGCCATCCTATTCTGCTCCCGGGGCATGAACTGGATATTAAATTCCAAGAAGAAATTCTCCACCATATCCCAAACTTCATTCCTATAAGCCCTTAGCCTAGGATGTTTAGCTTGGCACTGGTTCCTCACCTGTTGGACTACCAGTTCTGAATCTCCCAGAACTTTTAGACTTTGTATGTTCATACTCCTGGAGGTCTGCAGCCCCAGTAGAAGTGCTTCATACTCGGCCACATTATTTGTGACTTCATACTCCAGCTTGAAGGATAAAGGGACCCATTTTCCTGCAGGGGAAATCAATAACACTCCGACACCATTACCTTCCCTAGAGTTAGCCCCATCAAAATGGAGTGTCCAGATTTCTGATTCAGGACTTTCTATGGACTGATTTGTCTTGATCTGGCAAAATGATGATTCATGTGCGTACTCCTGATCTTCCTCCAGCATTAAACATGAGAAATGTCCCTCCCTGCTATAAACTGGAGAATTAACCGAATCGTCTGCCTTGGTGACTGTCTTGACAAATCTAGTTTCCCGGTACAGCCTCCTCTCTTGACCACCAAATACAGGGATAGTGGCATAGGTCAGATCCAACTTGATTGGCCCACCAATTTTGGTCCCCCAATATCTTGACAGTAGCATGCCAAAGTGAGCTAGAATGTCAGCCACCACTATATCCATCACTACACTTTTTGCTGGGATCTGAGCCAGATTAACCACTAAGTCCTTTATCATGCCCAGGAACTTAACTCTTTTGGTGTCAAATGAGTAAAGGTCTTGGTATGGGTGGGTGATCTATAGTCCTAGTTGCTCCATGACCGAGAGGGGTAAAATATTATGAGAGGCTCCCGAATCTAACATACAGTTATGCAGCAGCAGGCCGTGTATTACTAAAGACACATAAAAAGGGGGAGTAGCAGCATCCAATTCTTCGACATGTGGGCCAAAAACAACCATAGGTCTTTCTTCCTGAAGGTTCAAACTATTTGGAATGTTTATTACTTCTGGAGGGAGCATAAAGGACGTGACCTGGGACTGATATGCAGGTTGTTTTAACAACTCGGTCAAGGGAACTGGGATTTTCACCTTCTCAAGCTCCTTTTGCAAGCTGAAGACAGAGGAGGGTTTATCTACTGACACCTCTTTTGGTTATTTATCTTTGGAGTCTTTGTTCTGAGGGGAAGGTTTGACTTCTTTTAAAATTGGTTTGACACTGGGGGGTGTAGCCACTTGTGAAGATGAAGGAATTTGATCAGCAGACTGTAAAGATTGGTTAAGGGGCCTCTTACCTTTGTCCGGGGTCTTTTGAGGAGTTGCTTCCTTCCGAGAAAGTGCTTCTTCTTGGGGTGTGTCATCCTCATAGTCCTGAGTGCGAGTTCTCTTCCTGGAAGATCTGAGGTCATATCTTCTATTGAATTGGGCTTGCATGAAATCGACGAACTGCTTGCAGTAGTCATCAATCTCAGGATCTTCAATATCTTCAATAGCTTTCCCTTCTATGTGTGCCTGCACCTCCATTTTGTCACTTTCATGTAAGGGACATTCAACTTAATCATTGTTTTAGAAAGCAAGGTATGCCTCTTCTTGCTCATAAGTAGTGTCTTCGGTAGAACCCTCTACTTGCCCTTCCAAGTATATAGGGTGGGGTACCTGATCTTGCTGCTCCTTTTGTCCCCTTTGCAGTATCTGCAAGGGTGGCTTTATGTATTGAGGATTAAAGCCTCTGTTTGGAGCATTTTGGAAATTCTTGGAGGTTGAATTCTTTGCCTCCATTTCAAGCTTTACCAGCTTGCTTGAGAGATTCTTGATCATCTTGTTCATCTCCTCAATCCTGTCATTAGCTGAATCTCTATCTTGGCTTGAGGTGGATACCTCTTCCTTTCCCCTTCTTCTTGTATCTTGCTCAGACTTTCCCTTTGATTTACCAGTGGAGGAAAAGTTTGCCTCAAGCTCCAGTGCATCTGTCTGAGCATCATCCAGAGTGGCTGGCTTTCTTTCTCTCAGAGAGAAGCCGAATTCTGAGTCAAAGGTTACCACAAACACAACCTTGGCAGCAGTGTAGTGTGGTTTCATTTCGGTGGGAAGACTCAGGTACAACTTGTTAAATCTCTTAATAAATTCGGCCACCCCTTCATTGTGTCTTTTCTTGAGTGTATTAAACTTAGTCAGACAATCCCCCGTGGTCTTTCTTCTCTCCCCATTTTTTGAGAAAAGTGTCTTCCATTGCTTCCCACGTGTTTATAGAATGGTCTCCCAACGTCTTGAACCATTTTCTGGCTTCACCATCAAGGGATTGGACAAATAATCTTAGGACTACGTCAAGATGTTCTACATTGAAATTTTCTGCGAAGGAGCAGAAGACCTCAAGGTGCTTTTGAGCGTCAATCTCATTCTCTCCATTTAAACGAGGCAAGATCTTTAGATAATCCTATGGCAGGTCATTCAGTACTTGAGGTAATGCCAGAGGGGCATATTTATTCATCAGGAAGCCCGGAACGTTTGCCATTGGAGGAGGTGGTGGAGGTAACAGAAGGATTTGATGTGTGAGCGGAGGAGGTGGTGGAAGTGAGGTGTGGATGATGATGGGAATATAGTGAACAGCAGCTTGGGATGATGGAGACAAAGGCGGATTATTAACAGAAGATACTTCAGTGACTTCTTTGGCTTCTTCAGCCTCGGGAGTGGGGTGAAATGTATAACAGGTGATATCTATGGATTCAGCCTCGTCTTTAACTTGGATGTTTCCAAGAGGTAAACTGTCTGAGTAGTAACCGGTTTCTCCCACAGCGGAGTCAGAATCTTGTACTTGGGCCACTTGAGAAGAGGAAGAAGGAAAGTCTTCTAGAGAGAATTGTTGAATCTCAGTATGGATAAATTGTCTCTCCCTCTAATTTCTTCTATGTAAAATTCTTTCTGGGTTAGACACAGAGGGAGTCTTTGGCTGAGACGTATCTGACCTAAGGTGTGGCTTCCGAGGAGCCAGGACTACAATTAGATTTATCTAAAAAACGAATGTTGAGTCACCAAGGTGAGGGATATACAACTCTTAACTCTCCATGCTCACCTAATTGAAGAGTGAATAGGGTTTTGTCGAGGCCTAGGGATTTCAGTTATTCTCAATTTCGTCCCCAGCAACGGTGCCAAAAAGATGTTTTCAATCCTAGAGACAGCCTTGAGTTGTGAAATACCAGTGCCTAGGACATCTTATATAGCAAGGAACAAAATGATATGGTAGGGATAATTAGTAAGACAAATCTCTCATGCTGTTTCTTGTAACAGGAAAATTAACTTGAACGGTACCAAAAATTTCAGAAGTTCATAACAGAGAAAGCAATATTGCGGAGGCAAGATGTGAAACTCTAACACGGATGGTATCAGACAATTTAAAGACAGCTTTACTACAAAGAGGGCTGGATTCTAAATACTTCACAGAGATTGATAATCACATAATATCTACTGCATGCGTAGAATAAAGAGAATACTGACAGCTGCTGAGATAACATCCAGAAATATATACCAGCACGTAGTGGGCTTATGAAATTAAGAATCCACACATGAAGAAAACATTTGTAAATAACATCTCATAACAACCAGTATAGTAGAAATACGGATGAATTGAAAATGAAACAGTATATCACACCTCAGCCATATTTAAAGTGCCGAAAATCTTATGACATAAGTATCAACAAGGATAAATTTATATCAGAAACAGTGGGCTACTCGCATTCCAGAATGTGATACAAGATAAATGGATATAAATTAAATGAACAGCTAAGCTACAACACATAGGAGAGAATTACACACTGTCAAGCACCAAGACCAGAATCCTCATTAAAGATCAAACTCCTTCTCATTGAGACCCAACGGGCTCTTCACATTTGTATTAAAAATTTCACAAAATGCATACAAGAAATTATTTTACAGTCAATTCTTCAGAAAATTTGGAACCTGTTTTTCTCTTTTGATCTTTCTTATATAGACTTCTTCATACACGAGCGAGAAGATATTTTTTGGGAAAAATATCTTCCTTGCATGCCCAAAATTTGTTAAAGGTCCTTATCAAAATAACCAAACCTTATGATGAGGGATAAAGGCCTCTCATCATTGGCAATTAGGCACTCGACCGTTTTTAAAACAAAATATTAAAAGACAGTCTGGTAAAGAGTAAAATGCCGAAGTGGAACATGAAGCCCACTTGAAACTTAAAAGTAGTTAACTAAGTAAAAAGTAAAAAGGCCACTAAGGCTGAATCATGAGTTGACAGTGTTTCACAGATGTGAAGGGGTTGAGGCAGTTGCTGACGCTGGTGGTGGAACGTTTGCCGACGAGCTGGCGATTTGGCTGGCGAACTGAGTGCATCTTTGCTCGCTGTCAGATGAAGGTTTGGGCATTGCTGCGAATCCTTCCACCTTGACATAGGCCTCTGTGAGGGCATTGAAACCCGCCTCGGTAGGGAGCTTGTGTTTTATCAAATGGAGGAGGGCGAACTCTTGGCGAAGGGACGAAAAAATTGTTTCAGCCTTTAGCCGAGCGATTTTATCTGACAGGAGGTTCGTCCGGTCTTTTTCTTCCTGTAGACATGTCTTATAGTCTGTCAACGGTCGTAGCACGGAAGGAGTGGTTGGGTCCCAGCAAGAAGGAAGTCCAGCTGCTGTAATCTCGTCCCATACTGCATCGAACCGACCCACGTTTGCTACCACCTGTTCCAGGGCTCTCGAAGCTGTAACTCGGGCCGCCTCCTTGTCAATGATTTTTTGGCATTCAAAGGCTTCCATGAATCGTCTTGGTATGCCATGCTTCTCCACATCATCAGATTCCAACTCCTTCAAGAATGAAATATAGTTTCTGGCGTGTTGGGCTCTGTCGAACAAGTTGAGGTCTGCCTCCTGCAATTTCCTGTTGAGATAGGGTACAGCAGATTTGTTTTCTCCCATCATTTTTAGGAAACCCCACTGTTCTATCACTACTGAGATTATGTCCGACCATATTATACTTCTCGCTTCATTGAGGGTGATATTACCCTTCATGCAGCTTTTGAGGTCAGTGATGATTTTCTGCTGGTCGGCTCTTGTCTTCTTTTCCTGCTCGATCTCTTTCTGCAGTGTCTCTATTTTCCTGCCATTCTCAGCCAAGAAATTTTCCAAATCAGTGATCCTCTGCCTAGCAGTGGATGTCTGCTTTTCTAATACATCATTTGTAGCTTTCGTTGCATTCAGTTGCTCTGACAGCGGACTTGTCTCTGGTGGGGTTGTAGCAGGCGCACAGCTGTGCGTGTCCCAGGTGTTCTGCAGCTCCGTCAACCTACTCTGCAGAGTGGCAATTGTTTCAGCCATTTTTTCTTTGTCCTCCCTCTCCTTTGCCAGTGTGTCAACCAGTTCCGCTTTTTCCTTTTCTGCTTGCGCCAACTCGGCCGTCTGCACATGGTGGGAGGCCGATATGTTGACCTTAATTTTCAATGACGCAACCTCCTTCTGCAATTGTTCTATCAAAGCGCGCTGCGGGTTTGTCTCTCCCATATCCTTTCCTTTGATTATCTCCTGGAGGCCACGTATTTGATTTGCTCGGGCGCGAGAGTTTTCCTGTTCATTCTTTAGGGTCGCCCTCACCTGTTCATGCTTTTTCTCTAGTTTTCTCAGCGCAATGGTGACCCGCATCACCTCGTCCTTCAGCATATCCCCCACGACCTGAAACAGGTTACATTTGTCGAGTGCTGGCACCTTGGCCATGTCAATTGCATGCTCAAGCACCCAATAACTAGTGATACCTATATCAAGATCCAAGATGGCCTCCGCCATAAACAATACCAATTGTTCTGTATCCACATTCATGGAGGTGGAAACCCTGGTGTGATATTTCTCTACACACCCTTCCAGCTCAGCTTTGTACTTATCCCTGATCTCTCTGTTTCCCTAGCTCCTTGCAATTTCCCTTAGTGAGGTATGATCTCTGATGGCCTATGAGACTTCCAAGAAGTCGGAAGAGGTGGCACTATCTCTCAGCACCTTTATCCCGGCTTTACTCTTGTCCGGTTGACCATACGGTGTAAACAGTTCCAGCAGTTGTTCTTCCCCTATGACTTCTGCCTCACTGGAGATTGTTTTCTGCTTTTTGCGAAGGGGAGAACCTACTCCTGAGGGACCCGCTTCTTCTTTGCCTTGGCCTTTATTGATGTCCTCTTCTTCCCCTGTGGTAGAAGAATCTGTCTCCATCTGCGAAATCAAAGGCCAAGTTTCAAGGTTAGCCCTCCACTCTATGAACGGCCTTGATTCATGTGTATAAGGTGTGGACTTGTTCCTCTTTCTTCTGTTTGAGATAATTTCCCAAGGATCATAGGCCAATACTTTACAACCTTGGTCAACTGCGCTGCAATAGTTTCAAACACTTAGAAGGCATGTCTTGAATTCTAAAAATTTGGGCAAGTGACAGGGAGTCTCAGGATGAAACCCTTCTTTGCAGGGACAAACTGGATTTGGTCAGCCTTGAGGGTCTGCTGAATGTACTCCAGTGCATAAACTCGTCGAACAGGAAACACATGCAGCTGGTAAGGGGAAACCTTGGCTCCGTAGACCCGAATTTCAGTGTAATTGTCAAATAGATACCAATCCCCAGTGCTATGGGATTTTCTGGCTTGTAGCCAGCTCTTCATTTCAGGAAAAACTCTAGGTGAGGGTGAATCGTGGATAATAGTATAGGCAATGGACATGAACTCATTTACGAACCTGGAATAACCCCCCCCCCCCTTAGGCAATTGGCGTACAGAACAATTCCAGTCAAAAACTGGTCGGGGTTGAGAATTCACCTCATACACCCTATCTAAACCCAAACCCTAAAACTTATCAGTGTGCTGATGTAGGAAAAGGTAAAAGACCATCGAACAAAAGCGAAAGTGACTGGTTTCCGAAAGCTCTTGGAACTGGGTCCGAATGCTAGTAGCGAGGAAGCCAGGGATATCTAACACTACCCCCTTTTGAGACATTAACCACAAGAAATAAACACATACCTTGGTGATTTCCCCCAAAGCGCCTACACCTAAAAGACCAGCAATGAGGGCAAGGATGGGCTGCACTTCCTCTTTGAATAGGCTCAGCGAGAAAGGTTCTGCAGTAGGAAGAGACGTAGCCTAGTTGCTGTTGATAGAGGAAATGAAGTCGTTTTGGTGCTCCCATGGCAGTTTGGTGAAATGGGAGGTTAAAGCCATTTCGTTGAAACTAATATAGGTGGCACTAGTGGGAAAGCGGAGGGCTTGCCTTATAATGTCGGGGGAAAGAGAAAAAATCTTATTCCCTTGAGGAGAGGTAAACGTGCCTCGACACTCGTTGTAAGCATCTCTAAGCCAGCAAATAAAATCAACCATAGAGTAGACTTGGGGGGGGTAATTTGATGGTATAAACTAGATACAACCACCCGGTATCGGTCTCTATTCTCAATATGTCATCTAAAAAGCTTGGGTTTAATGCTGCTAATGTGAAAAGGGTATTGGGGATCACGGATTTCGGCTTGCAGGTCGATGAAAGGCTCGAACCCGGGAGGGTTTTTGGTTTCTTGGACCTGAGGGGCTTCTGGTTCGGCTTTTTTGGGCGTGCCCCTTCCCATGACTAACATAGAAAACTTTTAAAAGAAGAAAGGAAAGCAGAGAGAAAATGAGGGACGGAGTAGCTATGCAACAGGGAAATATGCTTAGGAAAACGATGCGGGGGTGTTGATAGCGACTCGGTAGACCTTGGCACTGGTTCCCACTTAGTTTCTACCGTAGCTGGAAAACCTGCGACTTTTACTGGAGTAAAATACGGGAAGACTGTTATCTTACGACTGAGCATTCTGAGGTAAAAAGGCTGATAGGTAAAATAAACGAGGGGAAAGTGTCGTAAGGACACTGACAGTGGAGCACGTGGCACATAGGGATTGGGTGTCAACTGGGAACAGGTGAACACCATGTTTTGGGTTTAATATTGGTACGGGCCTTAGTACCAGTTGACCTAGAAACTTACCTTACCTTTTTGCTGCAATAAACCATACGATTCTTGAAACATCTTATTCGTAAGATGGGTTAAATACACAGCGTACCAGTCTTTAGGGCCCATATTCCGTTCTGCCACGTCACTGAAATTCCGCACTTTGAGCTACCACGTCGCTTTTTACCTTGGGCCCACCCCATGGCACTTCAATGTAATTCCACGAGGGTATGGGTCTATTCCCTCTTCCGCCTCTCAACCCCCGTGGAAATTCTCATATGGAGAATTCCCTCACGTGCACATTTGGGACGCGGCCAGCCTTTAAATTATTTCGCTTTGCATCCTTTGTACCGTATCTTTGTGCTTTTTGAATTACCGTTCCCCTTTTTTCTTTATATTTTGACCTTTCACGTACACATGTTTCATTTTAAGCGCGATACTTGCCTCATCACCATTTCTCATTAATCAACTTTTTTAAATGTTTCATGATCTGCCATATCATTCAATACCTGCCTATCCAAAGGTTAATTCAAGAAAAAATGACTAATGTTAATTTAGGATCAAGTTAGGAACAATCTATGCGGTGTTGGATTTCCAATAGTATAAACACTAGTAGTTATACAAGTTGTGAGTCTAACCTTGTGATGATGCATTTAATACCAAATGAAATGGCATCAGAGAGAAGTTCTATCAACGCACTATACTTTGTGATATTGTTCGTCGATCTATCAATACAAATCCCTTGAAAACTCACTAACTCGTCGTTCGGAGCAAAAATGGCCCATGCTGCAGAGGATAGATTCTGCGTGCTATGACTAGCCCCATCAGCATATCCAACAAATGGTTCCGAAGATTCAGACATCTATAATGAAATGTAAAGCGGATTACTAACATCAAGAAAACTCTAAAAAAAAATTAAGATAGTGAATGAAAATCAACAACATATATATACAATATAATACAAAAAGTTACTACGCTCATGATTAAGCACAGTAAAGTTTCAGATACAACCCATTTCTAAGTTGTGCCAAAAGAATTCCATTGTAATCAACTAACTCATAGGCACCCTTAGCAAGAACTCTTTTGAAAATATAGGGGCCATTCCATAATGGCTCAAATTTTCCTATACCTATTACATCAGCTTCTTGATCGTAAAGAAGGACCAAGTTGCCCTCTAAGAAAATGCGAGGTTCGACATTTTTGTTGTATTGCACCTTTATACGTCTTTTATGCACTTCGTTGACCAATTAGGCTTCACGACACGTTTCATCAAGATGGATGAAGTTAAGGAGACGTGCTTCTTCTTCTTAGGTGTTAGGTAACAAGTCAATTTTGAATTTTAACGACGGTATTTCACATTGGATTGGTAAGATAGCCTCTAGACCATACACCAATTGAATAGGAGTAAATCTAGTTGTGTTTCTCACTGAGGTTCGATATGCCCACAAGGAGGAGTACATGATCAAATGCCAATTTCTTTTACGAACTCCTATAATTCTTTGAAGCATACGTTTAAGAATCTTTTTGATAGCCTCAACTTGTCCATTTGATTGTGGATATTAAGGAGTAGAATTATCATGTGACAATCCTAATTTGGCAGTCAATTTAGTCATTATATGGTTGCGAAAATTCTTCCCATGATCTGTAACTATAGCCTATGGGACCCCAAACCGTGCAATAACATGATTAAAGAAAAAAAATGCAGTTGTTTGTCCTATGTTGTTGAATGTAGGCATCGCTTCGGCCCATTTGGTAAAGTAGTCAACTGCAACAATAATATAACGATGCCCCTCGGACGAACGAGGATTACAGGTCAAGAAGTCAATACCCCATTTTGAAAATGGTCCCGCAGAGACAACATGATGAATTGGCGCTGGTAGTTTGCGGATTTTACGATCAAAGATCTGGCACACATGACAAATTCTGACCGCAAGGATGCAGTCTCGAAAAATTGTAGGCCAAAAGTAACTGGCGTGGAGTATTTTATGCACGGTAGCATAACCAGATAAATGTCCACCACAAGCCCCAGCATGAAAATCATTTAAAACCTTTTCGGCCTCCTCATGAGTGAGGAATGTCCTTAAAATGGTATCGACACCATGACGATAAAGTGTATCGCTGAAGATCAGATCATATTTGGCTTGGTATCGAATACGTCATTGTTCAGAGTGAGAGGTATCAGGTTGAAAAGTTTGAGTTTGGAGATAAATGATGAAATATCCATACCAAGGATCAGTGGATCCGATCAGAAACAGAGACTCGTCAGGAATTGATGGTTTCGACGTAGTTGCAGTACTATCAGAGGGAAGGTCACGTAGAATCCATTTTGAATATTTTCCCCTATCAATTGACGTGATAAGATATAAGTCACGGGGTTGCAATTCGAAACGATAGTAGTCTTTCGGAGCAGGATATAATGGCGAAATATTTGGACAGCTTGAACAGCTACCAAGGCAAGATTTTCTACGTATGAATACTTAACTTCTATATCATTGATATTACGACTCAAATAATAGATCGGATGTTCCATTCCGTCTTCTAATTGGACCAAAACCATAGTAATGGTCATTTCAGCCACGACGATATATAGAAAATAATAATTCTGATAACTAGGGGGGTACATTAATGACGGTCAGACAAGAGTATCCTTGACAGCATCAAAATAAGCTTGCGCAACTTGGTCCCAATGGAAGGGAAACCCCTTTTTCAAGAGCTGAGTAAATCCTTTAGCCATTTCGGCGTAGTTGAGTATGAACCTCCTTAGGAAGTTAGCCTTTCCTTGAAGTTTCTGTATCTGAAAGTAGTTTATTATAAGTTTGGATAGGTTTGGTCGAAACATCGATAGAAATGGTTTCTTCAATATTTGATAGATTTCACTTGGAATTGATTGCATTAATAGGTAAAGAATTCAAAAAGAATTTTTTTATTGATGGGTGATATAGTTCACTAAGATAGTTTTCTTCATAATCAAGAAGATGGGAACGATGATGATAATATTCCCATGGTTCTCCTTCTGACATCATTTCTTCCAAAGTATTCTCATCTGTCAAGAACATTGAGGAACAAAGATCAAAGGGAGTACCAAAATCTAAAGAATGATCAACCCAAACACTCGGCGATGTTGATTTCATATTTGCCACCCAAGCCAGATAGATTGATTGTTATGCCAGCTCAATAGGGCTAGGCGAAAGAAAATCATCCAACGTAACAATTTCAGAATCACCCGTACTCTCCCTTAATCTAGATGGACTGGAAGAGATCATGTAGCAGGTTTCTATACTTTCAATTTCTGCTGACGTTACGAGTGGTGGTAATGCAAAGGTTCCCATGAGAGTGGAATCCTTTAAGAGTCCTACACAAATGTTTTGAAATGCTAGTTGGGGTGCGTGAACGAAAAAAACTCTTCTAGTTACCTACGAAGAGGAGGCAAAGAAGGATAACTGATTAATGACTATGATGTTACCTTTATTTGGAAAGGCAACCATTCTTAAATATGTAAAAACAATTGCAGTCATTGCATACACCCATGGCCTAGTTCCAAGTAGAATATTATAGTCAAGGGGTCCGTCAACAACCTCGACATCAACATTCACTGTTTTTCCCCGTAGTTCAACATGCAGGTTATTAATAATACCACAAGGCTTATATGTACATCCATCAAAAGCCTTCGACGTAGTTGATTATTGGGATAAGCATGGTGAGCCAAGTGACTTCCAATAATTTAGAGACATAATGCATGTAGATGCTCCCTCATCAATAATAGTGCGATGGACAAGGTGATTGAGAACATTTACTTGTATGGAGAATTCCAATTCTTCTGGTAGTTGTGACACATAGCCCGTATGATTAAAGACAACAAGATTAGAATCAGTCGGATCAATTCCACCAATAGCCGATAATAAAGCTTGTTTTTGGGAGGGACAATTTTGTAATACCTCGAGAGGAGACTTAGCTAAAGGGTATTGAGCCAAATATTCAATAATATTATAATTTTTGTAGCTCCCTCTTGAGGATTATATGTCAATTTGTGAATTACTCCCTTTGGTGGCTTGATTGTCAATTAAAGAATAGCAGTAGATGGTACTGATTTCGTAGACGGATTTGTAGTCGAGGTAGTAGGTTGATCAGTGACCTGACTACCATAATATTTATTACGCATTGACACTAAAATCTCTATTGAAGGTTTTGTGACAGATAACATAAGTACTTGAGAACTAGAAGCTAGATCCGTAGCAACCATGTTTGTGTCCGGATTTGGAAATGGGTCTATCAACACAGCCGACGCATGGGAAGTCTTGATGATTTTTGAGACTTCAGCACGGTGAGGAAAATCCCTAACAAAGTGTTCCTCATTACAGATTATGCATGGATAATGAGGTTTCCTAGGTCCATATTATTGATCAGATGATTTTTCCTGTGGTTTAGAAATTTACTTTTTCTTAGATTTCCCCATTTTCTTACTTCCGGGTTGCTTATCACTTTTTCCCTTGTCAAACGACACAACATTGATTTTGGAAGAAGGTGCAGGATCAGATGCAATAGAATGATGTGTGCTTGCAGTACCAATCAAGCCATCTTCGACATGAGAGTCCTTTAATTGAGGAGTAACAGTAAAATTAGATCTCGGCGCGTTAGGAATTTTTTCATAGAGCATGCCAGACTAAGTGTAAATTAAGTCTAAATATTGGGCACGAGCGATAAATTTCTCTTCTGTGACGAAGCCACCCTTATCCACATCCTCATTTATAGATGGTAACAGGGACTTAATGAACCATTCAGCAAGGAGCTGATTCGGAACAAATGTATTAACCATTCTACGATGACGACGCCACTCATGAATATGATGAGAAATGTGAGTAGCATTAGTCTGTTTGAAATTGGTCAAGAGTTCCATTCTAGTTTCATATCGTATGGGTAGCTGGAAATGAGTCAAAAATACAGTAGTTAGGTCAGTGAAATTATCAAAAGAAGCTCTAGGTAATTTAATGTACCATTTTGTAGTCGGACCTGTGAGTGTACATTGGAAAAGACGTAGTCAAACATAATCATCATTCAGGGAGTTTGATGAACACCATAAATGATAAGTCATGACATGAGTCAATGGAACTTCTCTAGGGTTTCCATTGAACTTAGGAATATCCGAGGGTAATTTGTGACGTATCATCGGCCACCAAGGAGCATAGTTAATTGGATCATTAGTTAGCCGATTTAAATTTGGTAACTCTAAAGTTGCAACAAAGGGCAACTGTCTATTAAGGTCAGGTTGAGCATAGCCAGAGTAAGATGGAATTTCTTGAGAAACATGCCTTTTAGCACCAGCATAAGGAATCTGCTGCTGCTAGCCCAGATAGGGGTTGTTTTGAAAAGCAAACGCCTAAGGATTTTGTTGACAAAAACTTGGATATGATACTTGTTGAAATGAAGTTTGAGGCATTTGTGCCTGAGGCTGCCAAGGGGTCTATCCACCAATGTTATAACTCAAATTAGGATAATTTGGATTCGATTGATAGATATAACTAGGTTGTGGCTGTGACATTCCATAAAATGGTAAACCAACTTGTGAATAAATGATTCCTGATACAGGTTGTTGTAAATTAACCGAATGATTTGGAGTCTGTGGACCCAATATTTGATGGTATTGAGTTGAAGTACCTGCTTGATAAGGTTGTTGTACAACATTTTGATTCTGTAACAAGGGTAAGGATGTATTAACAAGTGGAAATGATGTGGGTGTAACAGGTTGAACTAGTTGATACGAGTGTACAACCATTTGTGGTTGAATAGGCAGAGTGGGATACCATTGACAAACATTCATTTCGACATTAGGTTGACCAAAAAGTGACGGAGTACTATCATATTGGGTGACCAAAGGTTGCCCCCCAGCATGAGGAGGATAATAAGATGGAAAATTTTTCTCTCCAAATGCTGGGAGTCTAGTTGATATGGTATTTGAAGGAATAGACCCATAAGGACCATCTTGATATTTCCCTAATGATTCGTATAAAGAATCAAGTCGTTTAGTACTCACCATAGGATTACTAGCTAAAATACCGGATGATGACATTGGTAAATTCCATGGGTTTGAAGATGCACCAGAGAAAATTCCAGATAATGATTTGTAACCTGATGGAACCATAGGGCCACCTTGAAAATATGACTCTGGTGAAGTTGTAAACATCGACGGTGTAGCGAGGGTAGGTGCTGATGTAATTGGAATAGATGGCCCAACCGAAGATGTTGGTTCAGGCATGGTTACTTGATCAAATGCATACCCTTTTGAATCAAAAGGAGTTTGAATAGGAACAGGATCAACAAAAGCAGATGGTGATGATTGAGGAAAAGACTTGTACAGGTAAAGGTCCTCCCCAAAATGGGTGTGAGTTAAAGGTGCCCCGTCTTGTGGGATTTATTCAATCGCAATTAAACCAGGTGGAAGTATTTCACTGTCAGGACCAAAATATATTTCAGGTGGTTAACTGTGTGATATGGGAGACTCAATGGCTAAAGAAATTTGTGGGATGACCAAGGCAGGAACAACTTCCAGTTTTACAACTTCAGGATTCAGATGTTCTGGCAAACAAGAGATGGGATCTGGATCAATTTCTGGTTGAACAACATCAGGTCCAAGAGGTATGGTCTCACTGATTGGATGGATCGTGACCACTGGTAGCTGTGAAGACTCTGTTTCGACAACAGTAGATGAACCAGGATGTGTAGAAACAACTTGAGCTAACTCTAGTTTATGGGAAGATGACGTTTCACCAGAGGTACATATTGTACTTGATTCGGTAGAGCGTGATCGCCTTCACCTACCAGAAGTAACTTCTGGTGGTAAATGTGGTTTTAATTGTAATCTACGCGAACGACGAGGGAAATGATTTTGTTCTTCCACGATTACTGATTTATTTTAACCAAAAAAAAATAAACAAAATAAAAGGGTAATGCTAGGCAAAAGGGTTTACCAAGAAACTATGAACTGCAGAATACCTCCTAGCGAACCAAGAAGTATGGGCAAGCAATCTCCCCGAATGATGTGTTCAGTGTATCAAAATTTACAAGGCAAACGACTCGTTTCACTATGGATGGATAGCACCTAAAATTTTTCCTCCCAAATATACACGAAGGTACATGGAGGCCCAAGTCCATATTAGCGCTGTCTAATGCGAAACCGCATAGTGAGAGCACCCCTTTATACTTTTCGTACTGTAACACCACCCGATATACCCAAAAGTACATGGAAAAGCTATGATATACTTTCATACGTGGAGTGAGGTATCACACTCGGAATGTATTACAGACAAGTGAACGATAACTGCTATGTTTTACGACGCCGGAACAAGTCTCTAGCCTAGACCTTCTAAATGTTATCGTTATGGTTCCAATGCTTTGTTAGGTAAATTGAGATAAATTTTAAGTTGATCTTTTTTATCAATTTTCTTGTCAAAGGTTCACAGCAATGATGTATTGGAAATTCCTAAAATGCAAACGAAGAATGATAAGCATTCTTTCACTTTTAGTTTTTGAATGAAAATCCTAGCTACTAGAGGGAAAGAGCAATAAATTTGCAAGAAAAAAAATCAAAGAGCACAAACTAAATGAAGATTTCCTAATTTTTCCTTAGGCAAAACACACAAACCACTACATGCAAATGTAGGTTTTTATTTTCAGTGCCTTTAATGTTAAGAATGCAGAAAAGAAACTAAGTGCACTAAATCAACAAAAACAAATGCCTTGTACTTTTGAGAAATGAGGAATAGAAAAACAATTTCTTTTTTGAAGGAAAAATGAGGAATTAAACAACAATTTCTCCTATCAGGAAAATAATAATTTACAAAAATTTCCTTTTCAAAAGAAAATGGATCTAATGTGACAATGAAAATACCTTGAAATTAATTCGACAATGATAAAGAAAGATGCTCTAAATAAACATTGAACAATTTTTTCTTTCAAAGGAGGAAGAGGTAGATAAGATCATTGGTCAATATGAGGCTCAGGATTTTCAAAGCACATCCAAGAACAAACTGAAATAAATTTCAATGAAAAACTCAAAGAAATTTGGATGGTTTCAAGAGGCAACACAATCTCTAAAGAGAGACAGTGCTCTGCAACGCAGGCCTGAAAGTGAGACAGTGTTATGCAAAGCACTGTGTCTTGTCCAACAGTGCGTTGGGCGTAGTGTACAATGAAAAACATAGTTGTTTAACATACTTCTAATGCAAATTTGGATTTCAAAAAACCTAATATTTCTGAGTAAAAGCTACTAGGTGAATAAACAGAGAAAATCAGAGGCAAATACACCTAGGATGAAGGGTAAACTTCCCCAGTGGAGTCGCTAATTTGTTGTGTGGAATTATGAATTACAGATAAATCATTCTTCCCTATACAAGTTCTTATCTAGAACAACAAATTAAAGACTTTGTGACTACTTTTCCTAACTATGAATAGACACACAGAGTGAAATAAGAATCTTACTTGGAGTCCAAGTGCTTCTAAAATCTCCTTCTATCTCTTTTTTGTAGCTTCAAATTCTAGCCAGCTGTGCAAAATTTTTCCTGCAAGAATGAACACTAAACAACAAGAGATAGCAGTAATACAGATGTTTATTCAAGTTATTTAGCTAAATCAATGAAGCATAAACCATATACATCAGATAAGAATTCATAATATGGAAAACATGAGCTTATATAGATACATATGTGGGAAAGTAAGCACAATATTTATTAATGGATAGAAGGGGAGGTTACAACCTAGTGATTGATTTGAAGTGACCATCTCCAACAACATCCCAGCCTCATCACAATGCAGATATCTCCAAAAGAATGTTACACAAATCAACTCCTCAATTGAAATTCCACCAGCATTTCTCTACTCAAATTCTTCCTTATCAAACACTAAGATCTGTGCCCAATTTATAGAGGAGCAGAAGGTATTTTTACCATCAATTACTTTCCAATAATAGGCAAGACATGTTCCCAATCTCTTAAATGTCAAATGGACACATGGATTTGAATTTTGACACATATGAACTCTTCTAGAAGGCACTGGCCAAGTGGAGATTTCGGAACAATGAGAATTTCACTCCCAATGTGACCAACACACCTATCAATTTTGGCAAGTGCTTTGTAGAGTAGCCTTGAATGGGGCTACCTGCATATGAAATGCACTTATTCCCTTTAGAGGCAGCGTTGATGAGCTCTCATATGATATATTATAAACTTCAAACCTTGGAAACCTTTGCAAATGAAATTCATGAATGATTTGTCTTGTTCTTTGTCTTAGGGCATGTAGCAACTGAAATCATAGGGGATGATATACCCTATTCAGAATAGGTCCTGGAGATGATGTCCAGTTAACTAGGTCATTGGGAATGATTCCCAAATTTACCTATAACAATGTTTTATGTGTTAATTATACTTGCGAAAAGGTTATCAGATAAACTAATTATGTCCTTTTAGTAAAGATTGAGTTGATCTAAAATAAGATAGAGAGAAGACAGTTTTGGCATAATTTAGTCTATAGAAAAGATATATAGAAGATCTTGCTGTAAACATTGTAAATCTTTGTAAAGAATGTTTTTTCATAAATCTAAGAATAGTTATATTTATACATACTAAAAGAACAGAGAACAAGATAGTAAAAAATCTGACCAGCCGAATAATTGTTCCTAAACCTTGATAAGATAGTAATAAACAAAAATAGTAATTTGTATTGAGAAATACGAATTACAAACTACATTGGAAGATACATTACAAAAAAGAGATCTGTTGTAAGTGCAAGCTATGAAAGTTAATTGAAAGCTGTTTATACAAAATTTCTAGTAACTTGAGAAAGGAAGATTAGACCTCAAGGTTTAGAACCCAAGCTTCGTAAAAGAACAGAGCAAGGTTCACGGTCCTCTGGTCGTCTAATGCTTAGATTACATAATGAAGAAACTCTGTTAGATAACCAAGGGGAGGTTATGAAAACACATAATGCGAGATAAAATTGGAAATAAGGAAATAGTAACACAATATATTGAACTAAAAAAAACCATTTACTCAGATAATGAAATTCTATTATGTCCTTTGTGGAGCTCATTTCAAATACATAACCAAAATACAAACCTTCGTACTTCCAACCAAATCGGAAAAATGTTCTAGAGTTAAATAAAAGCACTGGAATTAAATTAGAGAAGTACATTATAGCTTAAGGACAAACCCTCGATAATTTCACAGATTACAAACAAGATTATACAACTAAAATATCTTATGTGTGGCATCATGACTACGAGATTCATGAAAAGAAAAAAATCTTTAACTATGGAAAACAACAGTTCCGAGGAGTTTCCTTCAATATAGTTTGAGAACCATTTCTCATGAAGATGAATTAAATATTGACTCATACAATGACAGGGATGAATCCTGGAACCTATACAATAGAGGGTTTAGCCCTCAGAAACAACCCTAAAGATAAATCTAATAACTATGAATGTATGGCTAAGGGAATTTATCTTACCTGTGGAGGCCACCGAGGCGGAGCGCAAGGAAACTGAGTTGTCCTCCATTACTGTCTGCTTCTAACCCTTGCATGCAGAGAGAACTAGTACAGGAAGCGTGAGAGCATAATTTAAGGAGATTATGGGTAAACTAGAATGAATGGAAACAAGAGAAAGGCATACACCTACATGGTTTCTAGCACTTGGCGAGGATGGAAGGTGACACTCTGTGGCCTCACAAACAAGTGAAAACCAAAACCAAAACCAAACACTGAATGGAAACCCTCGAGCGCCACAAAGTTATCTCCTGAACACGAAATTAAACACATAAATGGTTAAATCTTGAAATAGCTTGCAATAAATAAAATAAATAAATAAATAAATAAAATATAAAATATAAAATAAAATATAAAATAAAATAAAATAGAATTAAATAAATAAATAAATAAATAAAAATTCTCTATGGTCTAAACAATGATATGTAACAGATGGAAATTGTATTTAAATACATGTGAATACCTGTATAATTCTCGTTGAGATGGGTGAAGAAGCCGACCACATTTTCATGGCTGCTTGACTCAAAATCCCAGTAAATAACAAGGGCTTTAAAAATAAAACAACCAATGTAAACTTCAGGCAAAACAATAATGTCGTATGCATTTCATGCCTATAGAAGGAGGTAGAATGCTCATTATCGCCAGAGAATTTCAACATAGGAAGAAAAGGTAGTTTGCAGAGAAGAAAGCCATAGGAGCACAATGACAAATGACGGGTGAAAAGTACTGCTTGGTGTTAGTATGAATCCTTTGTCGAAGTGTACGAAAAAGGACCACTTTAGCTACGCATAACTAATAGCCCTAACAACAAAAGTGGCTGCCAATATCTTCAGATCTGCGGTTAGTTAGACAAGAAAAGAGCTGCAAAATACCAGATCTATGCATGGAAATACATTAAGCAGGAAAAACAAGGGTTTGCTCCATATACCAATAGACAAGACGAGAACAATTTTTGAAAGAATTTTTGTATTAATGGGGCACTTGTGAGGAAAACTAGAAGGAGTATCCAATTCCCCTCAGTGGGATGGGTTCTTGGAAGTCCTCAGCACTTCAGATCTAAGATTTCTCTCTCTAGTTGATGTAGAAAACCCAATGCAAAGAGTAGAGCTCAATGGGAGCAAATGATGGAGATATGTGACCAAGTGTATAGATCCAAAGTGATCTAATAGGCAACAAAAGGTGAGGAATGGTAGGAAAAACCCTCCTATTTATAACAAAATATTGGGTCATTCTAGATCTTGGTGCATGGGTTAACCAGATCTAGATCCACTTTTTATGGAATATTTTATTATATTCGTTGGAGGGAAAAGGTATTTGACTTGGGTCAAATCCCTTAATTTGTCAAAAATAAATAAATAAATGATTTATTTATCTTTTTAAGGAAGCGGTTAGAAGATAATCAAATAAATAATGATTTATTTAATTATTTAAGGAAGTGGTTGAAAGATAATTAAATAAATAAAGATTTATTTAATTATTTGTGGGTGATTTGGTCATATTTAACAAGGAATATTATCTAAATAAGGTTTAAATAATTATTCCTAGAAAATAATAAGATAAATAAAGGTTTATCTAATTAATTTCTTTGATTTTGGGTTAAACATGACTGGGAATAATAATTAAGTTATGGTTTAATTAATTATTCCATGAGGAAAATCAAACAAATATAGGTTTGTTTAATATTTCCTTTTGGGGTTTCCTGTTTTAACATAGTGAAAGCAGCTTTACTTAGGGTAAAACTGGTCTTACATGGTGTACTTGGGTCCATCTAATGATAATAGGTTAGATGACCAAAAAATGGTGTAACAGATTGCCTCCCAGCGTGCGAGTGTCAGGAGCAAATCGTATGACCGAAGTACATTGTAAGAACACAATCACTAGACAACAAAAAGGGATGTCAGAGAGAGAAATGTGAGGTAGATAGTGTGCTGAAGGACTAGACCCTGAGGAGACGAGACTCGCAGGTGCAACAAGTCTCTTTTTATGAGAGGGTACCTGTGCTGAAGGCGGCGGGGGAGGCATACCTATGCCCGCCAAGACAAAGTACAAAAGAATAGTGTGTCCAGTAAACAAGGGACCGAACCATAAAGTACAGCTGGCATAATCATGAGCCAGATAAAAATAGAATGAGGAATCCCACATACATGCTATGCCTGGGATAACAGCCAGGACTTGTACAATAATATCTCAGTACATGAGATACAAATACAACCCAAATGCCCCCTGTAAATGGGGAAGGGCTCACAAAATCTGACTGATACATGCAAGTCGAAGAGGCGCTGCAAGTGGCTATGGCCAACATCATCAAATATCTGGAGCGGCATCGAAGGCTGCAAAGAAGAGGTCATCCGGGCATGTGGGGGGCTACCTGCAGGGCCACCCCCTCATGAGGGTTGAAACGTCTCACACACACCCGGGAATCATCAAGAGCTGCTGCTGGATCACTGGACCATCAAGTATACGAATCTCGATCATGCTGAAGGAGCTGGAGAAACAATCAAGCCAAAGGGAAAGGAGATATCCCTTTGCCTGATCCAAGGCACCGAACAAGAGTGGAAGCTGGAACCAAGGTACACTGCCCTCTAGACCTGGCTTCTGGAATGAATGAGCTGATGTCGACAGAAGGAGGTCCGCCATAGTTGAGGCAATGAGAGACCCTCAACTAAGGCACGAGAGAAAAGAGTAGAGCGACGGACAGACTGACACTAATGATGATAGTGAAGTGGAAAGGACCGAGTAGCTAATGGATGACTTCCCTTGCTAGAGCATAAAGGGCATGAATGACATGGCAGCGACTGACACAACATCATCAGGGATGGGGGACAGTGGAACTGAAGGTCATAATGTGCGACACAAGAGAGAGACCAAGCAATGACGGATGGAGGGCTATAGTGGGGGACCAAGGGACTCGGTATAGACTTCATGGAGGGAATGATGACTCAACTTGGATGCTCTAAACAAGGGCGACTCGATGGTGCTGCCACACAGTAAAGGCCCCAATGGGGGACCGTGGAAACATGAGTACATGATGGGAACTCATGACGAAAATCAACACGAACGAAGACAAGTAAGGAGGCAAGATGGTGCCCCAAGTATAAGTGTCGTAAGTGAGGAAATTCGATTTTAAAGAGGGGTGAAGTGACCCTTCTTGGACAAAATGTGTCCTGGTGAAGTATCAGATCACAAAAAACTAACAGATACCCATTTGAGAGTTCGGTGAGAGCTTTCCAACGGTACAGACGGTTCGTCAAACGGGGCTACGGTGTGGTCGCAGCAATCGAAAGAAGAAACAGGGGTTCTCTTTTAATAAGGCAGTTTTCCCTCCAAAATCACTCATTTGCTATTGTTGCTGTGGTGAATGTGGAGAGGAGAGAAGGCCCTAAATCTTGCGGCGAACGTAGCGGACAAACCGACCGTTGGAATCGCGATCCGTCAGTTGCAGGTAAGAGGTCTAACCTTTCTCTTGCATTTTGATGGATTACATTTTCAGTTTAGGGCCTAGAATCCCAGAAACAGCCCCTCCTTCATCTCTACGGCCGGGTCGCACTTTTTGGGGCAAAAAGTGCGACCTAGGACGCAGGTATCAGGGCAAAAAGTGCGACCTGGTCCAGAAAAGGGCAGAAAACTGCGACCTGGGAGATGAGGGGGTTTTGGTACTGTTTTATGGCTGGAAGTTGGGTTTTGGTGGTTGGTTATGGTTTTCCCGATCCGTACGTTGACAAAAATGATGTTTTTGTGCAGGTATGGCAGAGTTACGGGTCAACTGGAGAGAGAGAGATCTGGGGACACTACGGACAGAGATCCAGGCGGATCAGGGCGTCCGCCGTGTTTTGGCTAGATTTGGGGTTCTCAAGTTTTTGGAGAACCCGTTGATGAGAGCAGGGGAACCGTTACTGGCCCGGATTATCAGTTACTGGGATCCAGATCAGGAGATCTTTGTAGTGCAGGGGCACAGGATCGAGCTGACGGTCCAGGACGTGTACTTCCTGACTGGTCTCCCGCCACTGGGGATGGTGGGAAACACACAGCCAGTGTTGCCGCGGGGGCGACATATCATGGAGTTCGTGGAACGTCATTGTCGACCGGGTCTCCAAGTCAAGGGGACTCGAATACCGATCGGGGATCTAGAGAGGCTAGAAACCCGTGCAGTGGCCGCAGCTGTGCTGCGAATCCTGGGCATCCAGGCATTCCATCACATCACTGGGGGGCAGATGATGATAGTGGAAAGTGTGTTGGGTGGGACCTACTATGGGTGGGCCCAAATGATGTTGGTGTCGCTAAAGCGACAGTTGTCACTATGCAGGCGGCAGGTGAACCATGACTGCTCATATGGGACTTTGTTGTGTGCCTTCTTCTTTGAGAAGATCCCGACCTTGAGGCCTCGTGTACAGCTTCCAGATGGGGGCCCGAGAGAGCCCAGGATGCGCCGTTGGGGACGGATACTGTGCAGAGGAGGAGGAGGAGCGGTCGGGCGAGTGTTTCGACTGGAGTTTTTCGCCCATTGGGATCAGATGCCATTTTACATAGACGACTATCCCTATAGTGGGATGAGCTACTGTGGAGATCCGGATCTGCCACTTCCGCCTGGTCGAGTCTGGGGGCCCAATGGTAAGTGACAGATTGCTATTCTTGTGTGGGCATGTTAAAGTTTTTGAATAGTAATTGATGGTACTGATTCATGTACTTTTGGTATGCAGATATAGCACCGGTAAAACCGGCCGGATATATGGGACGACCGGCAGCGTTTGGAGCTACAGGTCCAAGTGGGTCGAGAGCGGCGCAGAATGAGGATGCAGCCGCCCTGCTGGAGGACATCCGCCGTAGATGCGAAAGGTTGTTGACCGAAGTATCAGAGCGCGGGTGGCAGGACTTAGACGACCAGTTCATAGAGCCATGTGTTGGTCTACCCTCGGAGTGGCGAGGTGTCATGCGGCGCATGGCGATGGCCGGTCAGGCTATGTGTGATCTACATGCTGCAGGGGCAGAGCCATTGGCTCGGTAGCCTCCACATAGTGATTAGGGGTGGGGCATGTGGTGCCCCCTATGATGTATGTAGGGGCAGGTGGTGCCCCCAGTTTTGGGTTTTTTTTGTAACATGCTATGGGCATGTCGTATGTATCAGAGTAGATGGACTCTAAACACATGTTTTGCGACACATATTATGGATATGCATCGTTTTTTGATGGTTATTAATGTTATTGTCTTGTATGAAATGTGTGTGATAAATGCCAATATAGAACATGGTTTGCAATACTATCTACATAGTGATTCTGTTCTCGAGGTACATGGTTGAAAGTTATGGTTTCAAATGCACGTATCAAGATTTTCACTCGTAAATAGTGTCTAAACAGCACAGGGTTATGCACACGATAAACACCATTTAGTTGCATTACAAGAAGTAGGGAATCCAAACGAACGTGCAGATGGAGGATGCTATGAAAGAGGGCATCGGCTAAGAGACCACGCACTGCATCATATTCAGCCTGATTGTTGGTGGCAGAACCAATGCATACCCCGTTAGAAAGAACAAGGGCATGCAAGGGGGTGAAGATGGCCCAACCTGCCGAGGCTAGATTCCCGGAGTAACAACTTGCACCATCGGCGTAACCGATAAAGGGTGTGGATGGGGGGTCCTGCAGAATGGTGTGACAAGACAACAAATGAGGGGAGGAAAGGTAATGACGGCAGCGTGAGTGGACAGAAGTCATCGGGCGGCAATCGCAGGAGGGAGTGCAAGGGGCAGGATGACCATGACTCATACAGGGTGGTATATGAGGGCTATCGGAAGCATGGTGAGGACTCGGGCTGCGGAGGTCAACAGAGACACTGGTGGAGTGATCTCGTGTATGAGGAGGAAAAGGGTGGTCAAGGGACACAACAGGGGAGGATGCAGATGGGCTAGGCTCCGAGTGTCTCGCCGAGGAGGATAGGTAAAACTAACTTATTATCAGATGGACCCAAGTATATAATGCTGAAATAACAGAAAAATAACAGCTACTTGTGCATCTATCTAACCCAAGAAGGCGGGTCTCTCAAAACTAATCTGAAAAGAAAGGGAAAAATCTAGGAAAAACACACGGAAAAGAGGCCAATAGATCTAAGGTCAAAAGGGACAGGGATCTAAAGGATAAAGCTGCTGAAAAGAGGTGCAGATCACAGCCAAAAGACAGAGGCAAGGTGGCTGGAAAAAGGAAGGAAATCAACAAAAAACGGAGGGGGCAAGGTGGAGGCCCTAAAAGTAGATCCAAACAAATCTTCAGGAGGTGATTTGAGAGGTAGAAGAGCTGATTTCAATGGATCTAAAAGGGAGGTAACAGATCTGGAAAAAAGGAGGCTGAAGCTCTGAAAAACAGACGGCTGAAACAGCTAAAACTCTTCCACAAAAAGTGGAGGGTACTAAAGCCCTAGGGGGCTAGGTTCCCACTTAGATGAGTAAAAATAGATCAGAACTTGGTCAAAGCGGGCTGAGACAAAGGCTGGAAAACCCTGACAGAAACTGCAGCAGAACCCAGAGAAAATTGCAGAAAAATCACTGAAAAACTGGCAGGTCACAGTTTCTGACCTGTTTTCAGTGCAGGTCACAGAAAAGGGGCAGAAAAGTGTGACCTGGAGGTCCAGGTCGCAGTTTTTGGGCCAAAAAGTGCGACCCCCCGTTCTGGTTGTCTCGGCGGCAGATTTTCAGAAAAGTTGTCGTCTCAGTTGCGGCTGGTGTCGCTTACCTGCGCAATAGGGCCAGAAACACACGGAAGTTAGAAATTTTAATGTTTTAGGGTTTTATGTGAGAAAAACAACATAAAAATAGGAAAAATAAATAGCTGAAAAGAAACCCTAGGTTCTGAAGTAGCTGGATATGCAGGAATATGAAAAACGACAACGGTTGTAATTTAAAACCCGTGTGGAGTCGCCATTTGTTAGTATGAATCCTTTGTCGAAGTGTACGAAAAAGGACCACTTTAGCTACGCATAACTAATAGCCCTAACAACAAAAGTGGCTGCCAATATCTTCAGATCTGCGGTTAGTTAGACAAGAAAAGAGCTACAAAATACCAGATCTATGCATGGAAAGACATTAAGCAGTAAAAACAAGGGTTTCCTCCATATACCAATAGACAAGACAAGAACAATTTTTGAAAGAAATTTTGTATTAATGGGGCACCTGTGAGGAAAACTAGAAGGAGTATCCAATTCCCCTCAGTGGGATGGGTTCTTGGAAGTCCTCAGCACTTCAGATCTAAGATTTCTCTCTCTAGCTGATGTAGAAAACCCAATGCAAAGAGTAGAGCTCAATGGGAGCAAAATGATGGAGAAAATGTGACCAAGTGTATAGATCCAGAGTGATCTAATAGGCAACAAAAGGTGAAGAATGGTAGAAAAACCCTCCTATTTATAACAAAATATTGGGTCATTCTAGATCTTGGTGCATGGGTTAACCAGATCTAGATCCACTTTTTATGGAATATTTTATTATATTTGTTTGAGGGAAAAGGTATTTGACTTGGGTCAAATCCCTTAATTTGTCAAAAATAAATAAATAAATGATTTATTTATCTTTTTAAGGAAGCGGTTAGAAGATAATCAAATAAATAATGATTTATTTAATTATTTAAGGAGGTGGTTGAAAGATAATTAAATAAATAGTGATTTATTTAATTATTTGTGGGTGATTTGGTCATATTTAACAAGGAATATCATCTAAATAAGGTTTAAAGGTTTATTCCTAGAAAATAATAAGATAAATAAAGGTTTATCTAATTAATTTCTTTGATTTTGGGTTAAACATGACTGGGAATAATAATTAAATTATGGTTTAATTAATTATTCCATGAGGAAAATCAAACAAATATGGGTTTGTTTAATTTTTCCTTTTGGGGTTTCCTGTTTTAACATAGTGAAAGCGGTTTTACTTAGGGTAAAACTGGTCTTACATGGTGTACTTGGGTCCATCTAATGATAATAAGTTAGATGACCAAAAAATGGTGTAACACTCGGGTCTAAAAATATCCTAAGCCCAACCGCACAACTCTATTCGTCATTGGATCTAGGTCTTGCAGATCAACAACCAGTGTTAAACCCATTAGCCAACATAATCAATAGCTGCCATGTGCTCACAGTAAACGAGGGTGGATTACTTGGAGATGAGTGGACGGGTGATCAAATGACTGGATGCCAAGTGTGAGAAGATTACAGTAATTAAATCAAATCTTGATTCAATGCTATACATGCCTAGTTGATTAATAATCTATGGCAGTGCAAAGTTCAATAATCAATGAGATGTTGGTATTAATGCCTAGAGCCAAGTCTTATAACCATTCCAACATTAAGTTCGAATTTATATGATTGCGCGTACATATACATCGTTACATGATGTGGTGTTAAATATATGATTTATGTATATAAATTACATTCTATATAAGCATCTAACATGTTTTATATGCCGTGATAATATAAATATATATTATATATTGTATTGACATTCAATACATTTGTTATAAGCGTCTAACATGTTTTACATGCCGTGATAATATAAACATATATTATATATTGTATTGACATTCAATACATTCGTTATAAGCGTCTAAAATGTTTTACATGCCATGATAATATAAGTATATATTATATATTATATTGACATTAAATATAATGTGTGTAACTGCAATAATTTTATTATTATTATATATAGTTAATATAGGAGAGGGTTTTACAAGTGGTATCAGAGTGTGGTTCGCACGCTGGGCTAGAGTGGGCCAACTAACTTTGGATGTCTTTCAATTTTGTTAATTCCCTGCATAGTGACAGGAATTATTGATAATCTCCAATTAGGAGAGGATCTAGCCAACAAACACCGAGAAATATAGGGGAAACCCATTCCCAACCTAATCCAAAAATTATCCTAGAAATGTGAGTACAATTGAGCATGGATCAACACCAACAAACTAGTAGGTTACTGGAGGATCAGTAGCATCGGACAACCCGATTGTTAGATACAGTGAAACATATCTAGACAGAAATTATTCGAGTACGAAGTGACAATGAAAGGTTGATGAGGGAACAAGAGAGGATACTCAAGAGTTTCTCGGATAAGCAAAATAATTCTATAGCACAACCTAGTCTAGAAAGGGACATCCATGATTAAGGAGAACAACAAAAACAAGTTAATGATAATCCGGAAGGGAGTCGTACTTAACGAAGTAACAAAAACATAACCTAGAATGAAGCAGAGTCTGGAAATGTTTCAGAACAACAGGAGATGAGGAAATAGGAAGTGTAGTTACAAGGTGAATTTCAGAAAATTAAACCTCCTACTTTCGATGGAGAGGCTGAGGAAGTAGCAGAAGCATGGATAATTAATATGAACAAATATTTTCAAGTCTATGAATATAACAGCAAGCTCAAAGCTCACTTGAATATTTATAAATTGCAGGAAAAAGCCACATCATGGTGGGAGGAGGTGAAAAATGTGCGGGAAATTGAAGACCAAAATGTGACTTCGGACAAGTTCCAGCAATATTTTAAGGATAAGTACCTAGCAGAGTGATTTTAAGATGAAAAATATCGAGAGTTTCACGACTTAAGGTTGGGCCATATGTCTATGGATGAGTTCATCACTAAATTTACCTTCTTGTTAAGGTACATACCATATTTGAGAGATGATAAAGAAAAAGTTAAACGATTCTTGAGTAGCTTACCGGCTCATATGAAGGAGAGGATCGAATTCATGCATCCAAAGAATATGGATGAGATGATTTGAAAAGCACGAATGTGCTACCATAAGTCCAAGGCTAAAAGTGAAGTTGGTAGAAATTGGCCACCAAAGAAAGGGCAGAGGGGTACTTCAAATTTTAAAAGTAGTAGACCGGGAAATTATAAAAATGCTATAAGGAACCCAACAAATAGACAATTTGGGAAAAATAAGCAAAAGCCAAAATGGTCAGTTGATGAAATTCCTACTGAAGCATCCAGTAGGCTAGGTCAAGGATAGTCCCAGAAACCACCGCTACAATTTTGGGGATGTGGTGAGGCACATTACTTTAAGAATTTCCCTCATTGTAGGTTAAACCCTGTACAAAAATTATCTGCAAACAAATATTAAAAACAGAAAATAAACAATAGCGAGAGCATAAAACATAAAATAGATATACACTAATATTTTCCCCTGGATCCAAAATCGAGACGACTAGCTTGATTTTTCATTATATTCCTTTTAGTGTTACAACACATATATATACATGCCGAAGCATGCACAAACCCCAATCCATTAACCCTGGATTAAAACATAATCATAGTTCCCTTGACCGGCTCTACAAAATACCAAGGGCCGAAAACCATCATGCCCCAAAACCATGTGCAAACCCATGCACAAAACCATGGGTGGGTCCACCCACCGAAAAGTAAGGTCCAAAATGTTTTTCCCGGGGAGCTGCCCCAGACCCCTAACAGGGGGGGTTGCCGCCCCCCCTGTGACCCCCCTGTTGCGCCCGGCGCAACATACAGGGAGAGCTATCACCCCCCCTCTGACCCTCCCATGCGTGACTAGTCGTGGAAAGAATATAACACAAACCCAAAAGTCATCGTGGAAGGAATGAAGTTACAACCAATCTGCAAGAGGCATCTATAGTAGGGGATGTAGCAAAAAACATATCGAGGATCAACGTTGCACTAGAAGATCGACAAGTTGATTTCCAGCCAACCATGATAGAACTGGAAGGTAAGTTACATTCACAAACTATTTCCATTTTGGTTGATCCTAGTGCCAATTTAAGTTATATAAACCCTCAAGTAGTTGAAAATTTTAAATTGCAAATCCAGAAATTTAAAAGTCCCTGGTTTGTACAATTGGCTACTGGAGCAAAGAGAAGAGTTGATGCTAAAATCTCAGATTGTATCCTGGAAATAGGAAGACAACATATAATTGTTGAACTAAATATTCTACCTTTGGGCTCCTGCAATATTTTGTTGGGAATGGACTAGTTAGAAAGACATTGGTCACTAGTAGATTGTAAGGAGAAAATAATCCATTTTAAGGCAAAAGATGGTACTCGTCAAGAATTACAAGGAATTAAGAAACCACTTCAATTGCACCCCATCACATCATCTCAACTGGGTAAATGCATTATAAAAGGGTGTCAACTTTATGCTATTCAGGTGGGTTTTACTAACTCCAAAGACAAGACCCTTATGTTGGAAAATATTCCAGTTGTTCAGGATTTTATGGACGTATTTCCCGAAAATATTCTGGGATTACCCCCAAAAAGAGATATTGATTTTACTATTGAATTACTACTCAGAGCAACGCATGTGTCATGAGAACCGTACAGAATGAGTGTGCCTGAGTTGACAGAATTAAAAATGCAGCTGCAAGAACTATTGGACAAATGGTATATTCGACCAAGTGTGTCCCCTTGGGGAGCACCAATGTTGTTCATTAAAAAGAAAGATGGTACCGTTGAGCCTCAAGATTGTGCTTTCTTTCATCTTACTTTACCTCATTTTCCTTTGTCCATTGTTATCCTAGACCCAATTGATCAATGAATTTAGTTAAAATTACTTTTAGAATGATTAACATGACCGACTTGCTAAGTTTTGTGATTTTTGTCATTGTAATGCATTTTGACCGGAACTAGCTGCAGAATGCAAACATTCCGTAGCTAACCGGAAATTCTGCAGCTGTCTTCACGTTTGGGTATGTTCCAGGTGGCCTCTCAAGAAAAACCGCATATGGGTATATTCCACGTCATGTCTACATTGTTCGTTGCTCACCATGAAGGAAGAAACGAATTCTAGATATGGTTTTGATACGTGGGAACACATTTAAGAAGGCAGACTTCTAGTAGGATTGTCTTAGTCCAGATGTCCTTTTCCTTTTTACGCAGCCACTTCAAGAGTCCTAATGTGATTTCGATAAGGAAAGACAATGATCCTGGAATTGTTGCAAGTCTTGTTATGTACATTTGTTATATAAACACTTGGGAAACCGAGAGCTAGGCTAGATTTTGTTCCAGATTTTGCTTAGATTCTGTGCTACATTTCTGAAGACGCAGATTGCTCTGTTCAAGTTATTTCCCCTTTAATGAAGCAGACAGTATTATTTTGAAAGCGTTGATTTGATTTGGAGTTAGATTCCATCTGGTGGTAGAGGGCCCCTGCCTCCTGCACGGATTTATTTGCGCAATTTAGATAAGTATCTTAGCTGCCTTTACGTTTTTGAAGTTGAATTCGTAGTTGTTTTCATTAGCTACTATAGTTATACTCGTTCTAAAAAATCTTCCAAAAGAAGAAGCTCTTCCAAAAGATTATGATCATGAATGGGAAATGGCTATAGTATTGTAGGATTTAATTGTAATCTCTTTTGTTCACCATCACAATTATACTTATGCTAAGCACTCTTCCAAAAGAAGAAACTCTTCCAAAAAATCCTTATAATGTCTTAAGCATGATTGTGATCTTGAACATTTCAATTGTGTGTTTTCACTAAGTACCATAGCTGTTCTTTCTCTTAAAATGCTCTTCCAAAATATCATAATGATGGGTAGGAGATAGCTATGATATCTTAGTTTTTCATTGCTTTCAGTCTTTATGTTTGCATTTGCACTGAATTGTACAGTTAGGATTGTTCTAAGAAACTCTTCCAAAATACCAATCATGATGGACAAACAAACTGTATAATTCCATAGAATAATGCATGATAGCCTAGTTAGGATACTCCGGAGTTTAATTGCACTTAACTCATGCTCAGTTATTTTGTTTTAAGTTTGATAATGACTTGGTAGTTCAGCACTGTTTTAGATTAGTGACATCTTAAGTTCAGTTTTAGCTTAACTCATTGCATTTTCACTCCACATTCAGTTGTCATTCACTACATATTAGATTACTTCAGTTGTTAAACTTAACAAAACAACCTTCATTATTTACAAACCTCTTCTTGTTCTAAAATCTATAATTGATTCATAACCATATGAACAGAAGAAAATATCATTTTAAGGCCTGAAGTACTTCTGCAACTTCCTTATCATCTCACAAACAAACATTTCCTCAAAAGACTATTTTAAAAATCTATAACCTTTGAGTGAAGTGTAGTGTTATCAAACTAAGTTGCAGAATAGAGTTAGGAACTAGCCTTAGAGTAGAAGATCTTATGATGGTATAAATGTTTTACTCCAAATATGCTTCAGCAAATCTCTAATCAAGGATAAAATGTTGTATCATTATAAGTTAGTTGTTTAACTGTTTAGTTAGGAGGATTTGCATACTTAGTTGACCATGTCTCAAGCTCTCTCTCAAAATACCTTTGATGAAAGAATTTGACAAGTTGAGTTTATGTTTTGAATCATTTGCTTAAAAGTCATTATCAAGCTTTGTTTCTGCTTAGTCATAGTTTAGATTTGATTCTGTTTTTAGTATTGCATTTGCATTTACCATTTGTCATCAACCAATTAGGCTTCACTCTGTTTTTCTTAATCATTAGCTTCTTTCCATTAGCTTTCTAGTCATTTTCCTTGTGAACATAAAACCACCAAAATATCAAAAACATCATAAATCATCACAAAAGACCAAAACATCATAAAACACTAAACACAACGCATTAAGAGACAAACACCTAGGCACATACAGTGCACTTCACTTCAGCAGTTTACCAACCCTGGTTGACAATTAAATGAACTCAATTTAGGAGACTAGATTGAGACCAAAATGTGTACGATGCAGATGCACATGGATTATCGACAACTTAATAAGATGACTATCAAAACCAAATATCCAGTGCCATGTATAGACAATCCTTTTGATCAGGTAAAAGGAGCAAAGGTATTTTGAAATATTGACATGAGATATGGGTATCACCAAATACAGATTAAGGATGAGGAAATATCCAAAACAACCTTTCGTACTAATTACAAACATCACAAATTTGTGGCACTACCATTCATATTAACCAATGCACCAAAAAAATTCATGAGTCTGATGCATGGCATCTTTCATCAATTTCTGGATAAATTTTCTTTAATCTTTATTGATGATATACTGATCTACTCTAAAAATATGGAAGAACACAAAGAGTATTTGCACTTGGTGTTGAAAATGTTGCGGGAACATTAGCTCTACGCCAAATTTAGAAAATGTGATTTTTACAAATAACAGATCCAATATTTGGGCCATGTAATATCTGCTTAAGGGATCTCAGTAGACCCTGAAAAGATAAAAACAATTATGGAATGGAGAGTTCCCCAGAAATGTAGCAGACATACGTTCTTTCATGGGCTTATCTGGTTACTATCGACTATTCATCTAAGGCTTCTCTAAGATAGCCTTTCCCATTACTTCCTTGTAGCAGAAGGAGCGAGTTTTTAAGTGGACTAATGAATTTCAAGCCAGTTTTGAACGGTTAAAATAACTATTAACCACTACCCCTGTGTTGAAAGTGGCTGACTCAAACAAAGAATTTGAACTCTACAATCATGCTTGTAAGGAAGGGGTGGGAGCAATATTGACACAAGATGGAAAGGTAATAATGTATGAATCCAGGAAGCTAAAGGACCATGAACAATGATACTCTACTTTTGATTTAGATTTGACTGCGGTAGTACATGCTCTTCGGGTTTGGAGACATTACTTATTGGGGAAAAGGTTTGTGCTAAGAACTAACCATAGTAGCTTGATGATCCAGATTTATGTAGGAATGCAAAACAATACACATATAACCATAAATGTAAAAATGCAGTGAAAATAACACTTCATTTCATTAATATCAAAGAACTAAAATATGTTTACAGAAAGAATGGAAATAAACTAGCTAGGGCGCTGGTAGCTTATCTATGAGAAGAGATTTAAAAATAGTAAAATGTGCCGAAACTGAAAAACTGAAATAGACAATGGTGGAGCCCCAAGTGGAATAGGCGGGTGACCACCAATATCCACCTGGATCATTCCTCCCCCCTTAGGAAGCAATGGTCCCAAGTGGAACAGTGGACTGGCCACCAATATCCACCTAGATCATTCCTCCCTTAGGAAGCAATGGTCCCCATTGCATCGAGTTCCTCATTAAAAATATCATCATTTTCCTTCTACTCTACAAGGTTAGAATGTGTAATTCCTACTTGTCCAGTTGTGAATCTCTATGAATAGAGTCTGTTCCTATTTCCTAGGTTAGCTAAAACTAGTTTCCTTATTTGGTGTGAGGTTGAGATATTCCCTCAACCAACTTATTGTACGTCTAAGATAGATTTCCTATCTTGAGACTAATTCATGTATAAAGGTGTGTAATCTATTTAATTAATAATATAGTTTGCAGATCACATTTATTTTGCACGTAGCCACGCCGAACTCCTACTTCTCAAGGAAAGTGGAACAGAAGAGAGATTGCAATTTTTTCTTAGGTTTTTTTTTTTTTCTTTTCGAAGAAGCCGTAAGAGTCTTCAATACGGATTGATCGTTACCCGCCACTTGCAGCCACTCGCAGAGTGTTGAGATAGCTACCGGCGGAGATTGAAGTCCAGAAGAGAGCCGTGGCAGTGCTGTGCATGCTTTCGGGACGCTGGTCGTAGAAAAATTCCAAGTGCCCGATCGACATGAAAGCTTCTGCTTTGCCGTGAAAGGCGTACTGTGGAATGAGCCAGAAAACGCTTATGGATGATGGGTTCTCTTCTCCCAGCCAGCAAATATGGCAGACGCAATAGCAAGCAATAACGTGCCCATGGAAACTAATGCTGATCATGATCGAATGGATTTCCAAGCTGATAAGACCCGTCAGCGTGAACTTTCTTGTCAGCGTGAAGCTGAAAACGACTAGAACTTTCCTGCCAGCGTATTGTGTGATGACTGCCAGCAAAGACAGACAGAGGTGAACATTGCTGGTCGCGTTTTTTTTTCGTTGCGGCCGTGAGGGTGTGGCTTCCCGATTTCTGCCACATTTAGGAAGAAGGACCCACAAAATCGAAACAGAGACTGACCCTATCTCGCGTCGTGGAGTAAAGGGATATAAACACAGCGTAGTTTGTTTTAATTTGGTGCATTTTTTGAAACGGTTTGGGTTGTGCATGTGAGAGGCGGATTGGTGAGGCGAGCTCTAGAGCAACAAGTCTGCTAATTGAACACATCATGAGGTGGTCTCAATGATGGTGGCAGGTTTATCGATGAAATCACAACTTGCTTGGTTGTTTGTTCTCCTGTACCTGAAGGGACACCAGCATGTTGTTCAGTGTTTTGAATTGGGTGAAAGTATTTGCAATTATCTCCAATTATCGGAGCACGAACCCATTCAGATTTGGCTGTTTGAACAGAAAGATTTGAGGATCGAAGGTCGTATCATTGGATTTGACGAGTACATGAATCTTGTGCTGGACGATGCCGTAGAAATTTCTGTCAAGAGAAAGACGCATAAACCATTGGGATGGATTCTTTTGAAAGGAGATAACATCACTTTAATGATGAGCTTTTGGGAATTGACACGTGATATGCAAACGAAATGTGTCTTTGTAGCTATGTAGCTAGTTGAAAGCATGATTGTTTGCGTATTTTGCGTAAAAGAAATATGTCATGATGGAAGTATTTTGGAACTGAAATTAATATACATATTGAGATTAGTCACCTCAATATGAAGTTATTTTTGTTAGAATTGACTACTCTAACAAATGACAGGTTAAAGATGGAGTTCCAAATTTTTAATTGACAAAGACAAAGATGCCCAAGATGTGAACATTTCAAAATATGATGTAATGGAGCAGCGGCAACATTTAAAGGAGGATGGACAACAAAAGTGAAATTTTTTTTGTGTGAGTTATTTTGGAATAGGCTCAATATCATGTTGTATAATGAGTCACAGAGTTGAGTGGTAAGCAAGTCTAGGATGGTTTTGTAGTGGTCATTTTATGTACCTGGTAACTCCAAGAGATGGAGTATGTAAGCCTTATAAAGGCATGTGTATCCCTGTAAAAGTTCGTGGTAATCTCAAAACCACTTTGTAACTACAGGTTCATGGTCAGCCAAAAACCATTTTGCAGTGTCAGTTTGTGGTCAGCTAGAAACCACGTATAAAGTGAAGCAGACTGGAAACAGGTCCATGTCAGTGTTTGCCACTGATGAAGAGCATGGTTACGGGTCATCCAATAAAACCCAGGAAGAGCATGGTTACGGGTCATCCGATAAAACCCCGATGAAGGAAGAGCATGGTTACGGGTCATCTGATAAAACCCACGTTGGAGGGGGATATGTGGATACAGGTACATGTATGCAGTGATAATGGTTGACAGAACCATGTATATGAAGGACATCCTACAAGACCAGCGGTTGCAGCGGTTGGTACCCATGCATTCCGATGGATGGTTGCTCCTTTATATGGACGTCGACATATTCTTTGTTATGTTTGATCACAACTAGATTTTGCGAAGTGATATCGAGACAAGTAGTCATTAAGGGGGTGTGTTAGAATGTGTAATTCCTACTTGTCCAGTTGTGACTCTCTATGTATAGAGTTTGTTCCTATTTCCTAGGTTAGCTAAAACTAGTTTCCTTATTTGGTGTGAGGTTGAGATATTCCCTCAACCAACTTATTGTACGTCCAAGATAGATTTCCTATCTTGAGACTAATTCATGTATAAATGTGTGTAATCTATTTAATTAATAATATAGTTTGCATATTCACATTTTATTTATACCAAATGTTGTGTAACCAGCTCCAAAAATAGAGGAAAAGAGATATCAACGCCTTAGAAATAAGCCACTTCGAGGGGGAAACCTCCAATACATTACATAAATGAACAATTCTTCGATGATACAATTTACAAAACCTCCTTCCTATATATAGGAGTCCATGGGGCCATAATGTAATCCTAGTGGGCCACAATGTAATCCTAGCCGACCTAACAATACTAATTTAAGGGCACAATAATAACAAAATGGGGGTTACAAGGGTTCAATAATAACAATAAGGGGGTTACACTAAGAATAATAAGGGACTATACTAGTGATATAGGGGACTCAACATGGAGCTTTGGGGTTGTGGGGAGCCCCACTATTATAAACTTTTCCCTCATTGTATGAGAGTAGAAAATACCGCCAACATTCAGGAGGCTTCAAAAGTTGGTGACGTGGCCCAGAGGATACCCAGAATTAATGTTGTGTTGGACAATCACCAAGCGGAATATCAAATCACCATGATCGAGTTGGAAGGTAAAATTTTTAATCATTTTGTGTCAATTATAATATAACCGGGAGGTGGTTTAAGTTATATTAGCATGAAAATTGTTGAAAAATGTGACCTTCAAACTAGCAAATTAAAAAATCCTTGGTTAGTGCAACTAGCTACCAGAGAAAAAAGAAGAGTAACCACCAAAGTAGACAATTTCTCCATCTATCAGAGAAGTCAATTGATGTGGGATTGAATGTATTACCCCTGGAGTCTTATTCTATTATAATTGGAATAGATTAGCTAAAATATCGTTGGTCTGTAGTAAACTGTAAGGAAAAAAACATTAGCTACCTTAACCAAGAGGGTGTCAGACAAGAGGTGCAAGGAGTCAAAAGACCCCTGGTGCTCCAACCAATTACTGCCTTAAATTTGGGCAAGTGTGTTCGCAAAGGATGTTTGATATACGTGGTTCAGGTGGGATTTACTAACTGTAAAGAGAAGTCATTATCCCTAGGAAACCTACCTACAATCTAGGAATTTGTTGATATATTTCGAAAAGGAATACCAGGATTGCCTCCCAGGTAGGATATTGATTTCATAATATAATTAATTCCAAGGGCTACACCAGTATCGCAGACCCCTTATCACATACGCATACCTGAGTTAATTGAACTTAAAATGCAGTTACAGGAATTGATGGATAAAGGTTACATTCACCCAAGTGTTTCTCCTTGGGGAGTCCTAGTCTTATTTGTCAGAAAAAGGATGGAACCTTAAGGTTATGTATGGATTACCAACAATTTAATAATTTAGTCATTAAGAAAAAGTACCCCCTACCAAGGATCTATGACGTGTTCAATCAAGTTAAAGGTTCTACAGTGTTTTCTAAGATAGATTTGCATTTTGGATACCATCAAATAAGAGCGAAATAATAAGATGTTCCCAAAACTGCCTTCAGAACTTGTTACGGTCGTTATGAGCTTGTGGTTTTCCCATTTGGGCTTACTAATGCACCAACCACCTTCATGCACTTATGAATGGTGTATTTCAGCCATACGTAGACAAATTTGTCCTAATATTCATTGATGATATTCTTATATATTCCAAAATTTTATATGAACATAAGGAACATTTACGAATTGTGTTGCAAACATTGAGAAATCATTAGTTGTATGCCAAATTTAGTAAATGCAATTTTTACAAGGATCAGATACAATATTTAGGCCATGTGATTTCTGCAAAAGGGATATCTATAGATCTTGAAAAAATTAAACCATCATGGAATGGTTTTCTCGTGCTAATGTTGTTAATATTCGATCTTTCATGGGCTTAGCAAGATATTATCGACGATTCATTGAGGGCTTTTCCAGGATAGCTTATCCCATAACTACTTTATAGAAAAAAGGAAAAAACCTTCAAATGGATTTTTGAATGTCAATATATATTTTAACTGTTAAATCATTTATTAGCCACTGCCTCAGTCTTAAAAATTGTTGATCCTAAAAAGGAGTTTATGGTTTTTACTGACGCTTGTTAGGAATGAGTAGGCAGAGTATTATTGCAAGAGGGAAATGTAATTGTGTATGAGTCTAGGAAATTAAAAGAACATGAGCAATGGTATTCTGCTTATGATATGGATTCAACGACAGTAGTGCACGCCTTAAAAGTATGGAGGCATTACCTACTGGGTAATAAATTTATATTAATGACATACCATAACAAATTAACCAAATTCTTTAAGCAACTTAGTTTGAATTCACATAAAGCGAGGTGGACAAATTTTCTTGGGGAATTTGATATTGATATTAAGCATTTGAAGGGGAATGAATACTGGGTGGCAGATGCTCTAAGTAGGAAACTCCACCATGTTTATGAAATTTCATATAGTTGAGTAGAGTTTAATTTCTCAGACTCGATTAGGGAAGCTACAATTAAAGATCCTGAATATAAATTCCCCTGGCAACAAGCCATCCAATCAAATAATTCAGAGCAACAAGCTAATTATAAGGTAAGTGAAAATGAATTGTTGACATATAAAGGTAGATTTTATGTTCCTAATAAGCAAGTTTTTAGACTCTTAATTTCAGATGAATTTGATAAGTGAGCTTATGCTTCCCACCCGAAATTATTTTCTTCCCTTAAGAAGCAATATTTTTGGCCCGGGATGAGAAGGGACATTAAAGAATATTTAGCTAAGTGTTTGGAATGTCAGCAAGTCAAGGCGGAACACCAGCATCCTGTCGGGTTACTCCATCCGCTACCCATTCCTTAATGGAAATGGGAAGTAACCACCTTAGACTTTATCACAGGATTACCTAAAACCAGGAAGCAACATGATTCTATAATGGTAGTGCTTGATAAATTAAGTAAAGTGTCCCACTCATTCATGTTCAGTATACTTATAAAACCAGTCAAATTGCAGATATTTTCATGCGAGAGGTTTTTAGATTGCATGGATGCCCATAGTTATGGTCTCTGACCAAGCTGTAAAGTTTACATCCACTTTTTGGAAAACTCTTTTTACAGGGTTAAGTACTTAGGTACATTACAAAACTGCTTACCACCCACAAACGGATGGGAAAACAGAGTGAGTAAACCAAGTTATGGAGAACAAGTTACAGATTTATGTTATGCAGCAACCCAACAAGTGGGAGGGATATCTTCACTTACTGGAATTTTCCTATAACAGCAAATATCATGAATCATTTAAATTAAGCCCTTTTGAGGTCCTCTATGGGAGAAGATTCAAGAAACCCACTAATTGGAATAACCTCAAAGATATATTAATGTTGGGCCCTGATATGTTAGCAGAAATGAAAAATATTGTAAGAAAAATTTGGTAAAATCTAAAGGATGTACATGATAGGAAAAAGGCATATGTAGATCGGAAAATAACTTATAGGGAGTTTCAAGAGGGGGATCATGTGTATATTCGAGTAAGACCACGGAAAAGCACACTAAAATTAGATATTTTTGCAAATTTAGCTCCCAAGTATTGTGGAACCTTCCAAATACTAGAAAGGGTTGGACTAGTGGCATACCAACTGGCATTACCCAGCCACATCTAAGTACATAATGTTTTCCATGTGTCCATATTAAAAAAATACATATATGATCCTTGACACATTATTAATTGGCAGGAAGTGCAGGTAAGAATTTGAGCTAAAAACTTTCTAAAATCCTAAATTTATTTTAAATTTATTTTTATGAGATTGTATTTTGTGGTCAACATGTGGAACTAGACGGAGAAATTTTAGTAGAGCCCCTCCATATTCTCGATCAGAGAGAAATAACATTATGGAAATGAATTGTCATCCCTATTAAAGTGCAATTGAAGAACTTTAGCACAAAAGAGGCTACTTGGGAGGATGAAGGTTAGATGCGGGAAGCATATCCTCATCTATTTATAGAGGCATGGTCAAACAACAAGGATGGTGTTTCGCTGAATGGGGGGAAGATATAACACCCCTGAGCACGGAAAAATTGACATTTACTTTCACTAAAAGTAACTATGTTTTTTATTTTACTTTTATGTTATTTCATAAAGACAAATTAGTAGTTAAATACTAATAAACATTTCAAGAAAGAATATAAAATACCGTGTGATTATTTTTAGAATATTTTTGTTAAGTTGTGCTAGTTAAGGGTAACGCGAATGACTTAAAGAATTAGAAAATCTTGGATTTCAAATTAGCTATGGAAAGACACTTATTTCTTCTCGAGAGGGATTAAAAAGGAAAAAGGAATTATGGATAGGACTTTGTTGCAGAGGCGAAAGAGAGTAGAATGTTTCTGGAAGGTTATCTAGATCTGGTAGTGACTAGTGGAAACCTAAAAAACGAATTGTTGGACTGGACAAGGTCTTGAGGTCCAGACTTAATTGAGTCATAAACTACGTTGGAAGCCAAGAGGCTTGGGGGAAGTCTTAGACGTGATTTCTAGGCTCATTGGTTGTGTGGTCAAAAAGTCATTCTTTAAACAAGTGCCTTAGCTAAGCCTTAAAGGGAGATAAGTATTTTATGTGTTTGATTTGGTTTAAGTAGTCAGAGAATATAATTGTTTTTAAGACATTCAGCCTGGATTTAAAATAGAATCTTTTGTGAATATATGTGTTGTGAATATGCTCAATACATGGGTGATTTTCTAAGAACAAGAGACCGTTAGAACAATATCATTTCCTAGAAGGAAAAACGTGGATGTGTGTAATAGGAAAATTGTGTATTTAAATTCCAAAGTCGTGCTTATATTATAGACCTATGGAAGCAAGATATTATATAACCTTATATATTAAGGAACATACGCATAAATCATGATAGGGGAACAATACAAACTCTGACCACAATATGATGGTATAACTGGTATTTAGAGTATTGTACAACAAATAAATTTAAAGGATAATGTACCATGAAGCCCTCTGTGAGGGTTATAAGCAGAACTAACATACTAAGAGTTTCAAACAATACAAGTTAACCAGGAAAGAAGCCAACTAACCCACTTAGAAGGAAATCCATGGGTAGAGTACTTGCTTCTACACATGAAGTGCCTATTTACCTGGAGCATCTAGACAAAGTCCCAAAGGTTGGAACTCTGCCTTGCTGGTACTTCCTCATTCAACACTATTATTTAATGTAAACCATATAGAACCAATAATTTGAACTACAGATGTAGAGAAATAAATACCATAATACTTTGGTAACTCTTTACTTCTTCTTAGGTGCAAAATATCCTTTATCTAAAAATTGTAATGACTCCATAAAGATAATCTTAAACCAGCGTATGGATTTTAGATTCGATATAAACCATATTATGAACCAAAACCATCTCTTTGTAGAGTTATATATATAACAAAAAATAAAGGAGAGAGAAATTAAGTTAAGATGAATTATTTCCACAAAGAAAAGGAGAGCAACGCTTAAGAGGAAACAAAATGACTATCTGTAGATTGTTTAAAACTATGATAAAATAATATACATATAACTTAAGCAACCGTTTCCCAAAAATTACATTATTATGACTCGACCAAGGCAGCTTGCCATGAAAATTCAAGGAAACCCTCTCGCATAGTATCTAGAGGAGGGATAACTAAATAAAGATACACTCTAATAGTACATCTAACAAAAACCCCAAAATATTGGTCAGGGCGTTCTCCAGTTAACAAAGTAAACTCGACTCATGACATTCCTCAACAAAATTAATCCTCCAGAAGAAGAAATATTAGAATATTAAGACCAAAAACAAATACATCTGGAGCACCAAACAACAATAATGAAACAAGGCAACAACCACCAGCAAGAGTAGGAATAGTGGAGTTAGAATTATGTAGGTGCATCTAACCCAAGTCAACTATTTACTAGAGGAGTTAGTCTGTAAAGTGAGGGTTTAATTATTTAATGGATTTTCTATAATTTTTAGGAGATAATGAGAAATATTGTAAATATAAGAAGCTTCGAGAGTATTGTGGAAGGATTGAGAAGATTATGTATAGTTAGCTCTTATCTAGGGATAAGTATTAAATGAGAGATTTTAGAGATTAGATGAGATATGCTAGGGATTAGGGGAGATATTTTGGGAGTTAGATTAGGATCTAGAACCTCCTTCGGTTCTAATCCATGTGTATAAATAGAGGTGAGCCTATGAGGCATGAGGCATGTAGAAGAGTGTGTAGGTTGTAGTGTGAGGATTGATGGCCAAGTATTGGGCCAATATCTTTCTTCTATAATTATCTTATTCATTAATTCATCATGAGTTTATGTGCATACATATGGTGTGGTTTTATGTTTTGTGTTGTGTAAAATTAAAATAGTGCAGAACCCATGGCCTGCGCTATCATAGAACCCGATAAAAACGAGACCTCAATTACTAGAAAACATAGATTCGAGGCCAAGCCTGAGAGAGCCATGCCAAGGATAAAACCTAAATTATATGCAAGAAAACTCTGAATTAGAGGAGACAATTCAACTTGACAACAAAGAAACCGAATAATAGTAAAAATCTTATGAAGAAATGATGTTACCTATGGGAAATTGTTCTAGGCATGCCATGGAAGGTACAATGGAAACCTTGCATAGTAGACCGAGATTATTAACGGAGCTATAGACTTTCTAACAAAGATAGGTATGTTATCCTAATGGGTAGTTGAGAAATATGAAGCAGTACATGGAAATTGTAGGTGCAATACGTTCCTTTGTTGTTAATTTCTGGTGCAACATGTCCATTAACTTCTGAAACAATAACATAGTCAGTAGTTTTTCCATGGTCGAAAGGCTGGAGAGGTACTCACATAATAAAGAGCTAAGGTATAACAGTTAGGGTTTGTGTGCTAAACTTGAGCGAAGCGCGGAGTCGAAGAGGCAGAATGGCAACATTGGAGGCGGGCCAACGAGGCGATGATTACCTCAAACGAACACATGCAACTCACATCGTACGATGAATCTACATGCAAGTGGACAGTAATGATGCAACCAGGTGTCCAGGCATCAGAAGTTGAGCTAGTGCCTGACAACACATGAAGGAAGTCTGGAGTGTTCCGATCAATGATAAATTAAATACGCATTAAAATCTCTTGTACTAAGTATGGTGACCCCATTTAATATGAAATATGACAAAGGATAAACACCGGAATATTAATCCTTCATATGCACCTATATGTTAAAAATTAGAGGATGGGTAGCCAATGTGATGGTTTAATCATATACATCATATTAAATATTAGAGCATCATCATATTGTAATATATGCATTCTAGTCATGTATAACCGAAATTGTTGGCGCCGCAATTTGTCACCGTCCTCGCAATCATCTCACCCATCGGGAGGGTCATTTTTGTAAACAATAAGCGTTGTCATACCTTGCAAATACCATCATTGCATCCCTTTCCATGAGGACAACATTCCTTCAAGATCATTTCTTGAGCACCCCCTAAACACCGCGTTTTTCCTTGGCGCTGGTAGCCCATTATGTCCTCGCGCCAATGGGGGAATATTAACACTGAGCCTGCGCCAATTGGAGCTCTGTCCCAGTTAAGCACCCGCGCCAATCTGATTTTGGAAAGTTTTTTAAAAAAGAGGCGAAGTTTCGATTACAACAACTTCGTGGATGAGTCATCAGGAGTGGTTTCGACTGAATAACCACGGCCTTCCTCCTTTGGCCTCTTGTTTCCACCTTATGGGGAACCTCCCAAGGGATAAGGCCTCCCTTCCACTATTGTAGGGATCCCAACCTCCTCCTCTCCTCTATAAATATAGCCTTCATCCATTGATGAAGGGGATGAATGGCTGAATAGCTAGTCTCCAAGTTCCCAAGAGCCATCAGAGCCTTATGCTGCAAGAGCCTTGATTCATTCCCTTAAGGCCAAATCCAAGCAAGGAGATTATTGTCGAGACATCCAAAGAGAGAGGCTTGTCCCATCCCCGACAGGATTTTTCGAGACGTGTTCTGCTGGCGACCCTCCGAAGGAGAATTCAACGTCAGAGCCAGGTTGTATCCTCCTTTGATTGATTAATGATAAGCGACTATTGGTTATGGTTCCACTCTTGTTGTTGATTATGATGATGAGTTATGTCTTCTCTGACTGACATATAGTTGCATATACTGGATTTTACGCTTGCATTTGTTTTGTTTCTGGCGTGTGCAGGTGTCCGATCACGGAGATCGTGAGGATTGTGATCTGCCGGAGCTAAGGAATGGGAGCGCTACTTTCTCTACAAGCGACAGCGTTGGATTCCAGGTAAGCCTTCATCGCTAGTTGGTTTATTTGCAATTAGGAACCTGCACTATAGCGTGTGACGATTGTTGCTAGACCCGGTCTGGGCTAGTAGGGATCGCCTCTGTCCGCAGAGGGGATTTACCTCCACAACAAATTGGCGACTCCGCTGGGGATCGTCTAGCTTGTTGTTGTTTGTTTTATGAGCTATAGACGGAGCCTGAAGTTAGCCAGATAGCCTTCGAAACGCTATTGCTCTGCATTAGCGAAGTAGATCAAAGCTGCTTCAGTCAATCTCCGGTTTAGTTTATGAACTGAACGCTTGGAGTATTGTCTTGTCTTTTCGGTTGTTTCTCGATTCTGCTTGCTTGATCGGCTCTTTTGGCTGGCTCTTTTCTGAGTGTTTGGCTTTTGGTTCAGCCCTAGAGGATCAGATCTAACCTCTGTTTTTCCGAGTTTTCATCCTTTCATGGTTGGCTTGATTGGCACGGTTTCCAACCTGACAGTCGCGCCAATTAGCGCGGGTTGCCAGTTCATCACGTGCGCCATCCCCTGTCTGGCGCGGATTACAGCCAGACAGTCACGCCATCTCCTGTAGGTGCTAGGGTTTACCCTTGTTCGGAAGTTTCTTTTGGTCAGTACTTTGCTTCTGGGTTTGTTTTAGATTCTGCTTGAAGTGGTGAGTCTGGTCTTGGTTGGGAGAAATTCTTTGTTTTTTCATTTTCAGGCGTTGGCGCTTGTTGTCAGTTAGCAACCCGCGCCAATTGGGCATTGGCGCTAGTTTTCAGTGAGCAAGTCGCGCCAGTTGGCGCTAGTTGTCAATGACAAAGTCGGGCCAATTTTAGGGTGTGTGAAAATTGAGACTTTTTCCCTGAATCCTTCACCAGTGTGTCTTTCCCTTCCGGTCTTTTCTCTATATGAGCATAGATTACATTGCTCATTGTTTGAAATGTCTTCTCTCCATGATTGTTTGATGTAAAATGGAATGAATGCCTTGTTTTGATCTCTTGCTTTGGAAGTCCTCTTTGTGTTTGACCTCATATGTCTTGTCGCCTTTTGAGGGATTTCGTGACAAAGTGTTTGAAACAACAATTGCATTCTTAGTGTTTGTTTACATCTCTTTTGCATTCATCCTTCATTAAGGAGATTTGCGTTCTTTTAGTTTTCGTCTCATAGTTTGCTTTTCGTTAAAATGCATTAGATCACATTGCATTGAAAAGTATTTTTGAGATTTATCATTGAACTTAGATCACATTGTTTAATGATTGAAAACTAGAAATCGCTTTGATTGCATTCTCTTTTATTAAAAGCATGCATTAAGTAGATTCTCATTTCATCGAAAAATGCATTGAGTGCATTCTTATAATTTGAAAAGGAAAAGGAAATTGTGCATAGATTACAATTGCATAGTTTTCGAAAAAGAGAATTTTGCATAGATTACATTACATTATTTGTATCGTTGAATGATTGAGATTACTTTTGGATAGTGAAAGTCATCTAGTTTGGAAAAGTTTCGTTTTCAGTGTTGTTGTTTGTTGCATCATTGTTTGAAGCTCTTCCCTTAACTAGATAGCATTCATCGAATTGAAAAGTTTGCTTTTCTCATATAGCCGCATAAAGGAGATTGTCAGATGACATATGGTAGGGCCTTGAAACCGAAACATAATTGAAGATAAAAATTAAAATTCATTCAATTTACACTAAGGTAGCATTGAACATTAACGAAATATTTAGTGGTCTAGGCTAGAGACGTGTTCCGGCGTCTTTAAACCTAGTAGCTGTCGTTCGCCTCTTGGCTTTAGACAGCACTAGTACGGACTTGTGCTCCCTGTACTGTCGCATATATTAAGGGAGACCCAACTAGGTTTCTATCCTTTATCCATAGGAAGCCGAGTCTGCCGCCCTATACCCGTGATACACTGGACACAGCATTCGGGGAGATTGCCTGCACGTACATTAAGTCCTTGGTTGATTTATCTTTCATTTTGAAACCAAGGTGTATATTGCAGTTCACAGTTATTTGGTACACCCTTTGCCTAGTATTCCTGAGTAGTCATTTGATCTTTTCTGACTCTTTAAATTTGAAAGGATCACCAAGCACTTGTCCTTTCACGCTTGCTTCAAAACTGAAAGAGATAGAGTCACCTTTCATCCATTTCTCGACTCTTAAAACATGAAACGGTGAAGTTTCTAAGTTTCAATGTGGTAAAATAAATCACCTGCGATCACACGCCCTGTTAGAATTTTCTTGTTGGCCGTTTGATTGTGTGCCTTGGTTTTTAGCCCGTGTGCGGTTTTGAGTTGTTGATGGCAACTTTTCCAGAGTTCACCAACCAAGGAATCCCCTCCGATGGGAATCCTGGTCATTTTCCTCCTTTTGGAAATGTTGGTGCTCCTTATATGGCAACGTTGTCCCTTCTTGGGTTAACTGTTGGGTTGCCTGTTTGGTTGTTTTCAACCTCTGTGGTCCCGAATGTCTCGGCTACTGGTCAATCAGTTCCTCCACCTGAACAACATCATGTTGATTCCAAGGTGGATCTCTCCCCTTCTTCGCCTATTTCTGCGTCCTCCTCTTCTACTTCGCCTGGTGAAAGTCTGGATTCAAGTAACCAGGTGGCTAAGAAGAAGAAGAAGAAGACAAAGAAGAAGAAGTCCGATAAAGGAGAGGCTAGCTCTGCGGCTATTGCGCCTAAGAAGTCTCCTCTTGATAAACCCTCCAACCCTCCGCGAGAAAGTCAATTTCCCTTGCATGTTGTGCACAGGAGACCATCTCCTTCGATATTGCCCTGGAATTCCCAAGGTGCTTGAAGAATGGTCCAGCAGTCGTCCGCCGTTACCTTTGGCTTCCAGGAGTCAGGTTGGGGGCACGTCTTCAACTAGTGTTGGTAAGGCTCTTAAGAAGCAAAGATTGGCCCAATCCCTAGGTTGTGTGAGGGGCACCATGCCATTCACCTTTGTTTTGGACAACTCGACCGTTTTAGTACCTCGCCCCGTACCAAGAAAAATTTCGTGAGTCCTCCACCAAATTATTCTAAGATTGGTCAAGAGTCATCCTTGGTCGATCCCCGCTCCCCCGAAATTCAAATTCATGAATCGTTCTCGACCAACCATTGGTCAGTGGGATCATGAGCTAGCTTCGCCTACAAGACACCGTGGTCTTTATGTTGAGATGTGGACCTCACACCCCTCATGTTCTTCTTGTTTCTTCAGATTCTTCGGACTTGGAGAAAGATTCTCCTATCCCTATATCTCAAGAAGATGCTCCTCCACCTCCCGTGATGGAGGTCCTAGAGGATTCCCCTCCCACCTTAGAGATGGAGGCCGTGGAGGATGCTCCTTCTTCTTCCGTAACACCAGGGGAAGACCATCTCGGTTCGATGGTAGCCCCACCAAGTAGTTTGGTCGTTTCCTTTGATTGGAATCGATTTTCAGGATACTGCCTTCCGTCTTATGTGCCTTTCGAGATAACAGTACAAGACTTTGGTCTGGTTGTACCCAACACCATTATAGACGAAGGTGAATCTGTTAGTGTTCTATCCTCAACTACTTGGCATGCTTTCGGTTCGCCGCCACTTGCGCCTGTTACACAGAATCTGTTGGCATTTAACAGAAGAACTAGTCAACCATTAGGGATCCTTCCAAGGATACCTATTACTTTGGGAGGTAAAACCATCCATATGGATGTGATGGTTGTTCCAGGCCCCTTGGATTTCAATATGATTTTGGGGCGCGATTACGCCTATGCCATGGGAGCGCTTGTATCCTCCCTTTTTCGTGTGGTCTGTTTTCCACATGAAGGATGGATCGTGACCATTGATCAACTTTCGTTCTTTGGTCCTGATGTGGCAGCTGGCCCACCATCATCCCTTCTTGGTTTTTGTCCACCCGTTGTATCTGCCTCCCCGCAGGTCAACTATGTGGCTACCTACCCCGTGCCTATACCCAGTGACAGTGCCATTGTGCATCAGGTGCTGGGGGCATTGGGTCCTGACTTCCAAGATGTTTTCCCTTCCTGAGCGGGCAACTCTTGGAAGCGATGGAATTTTTTTCATTATGATGAGAGGTCGGTCTCGAGCATGGTTCCTTTCCTTTGTCAAGCTCTTTAAAAAATGAAACAAGGTTGTCGGGAGTTATCAGCTCATTGTCTTGTGTCAAGCTCCTTAAAAACATGAAACAAGGTGTCCTCAGATAGTTCTTTTAATGTGTCAACCTCGTTAAAATAATGAAACACGTTCCCATTCAATTCGAGTCTTTGATTAGATCTCTTAAGATCCCAGTCGAGACTTTCTCTGATTTCGTAATTTGAACCTTCACTCCATCCAGTGAATGTACTGAAGCTTGGGGGGCATGTACCTCAAATTTAATCACCATTATGGGGGCATGAAAAACTATTTCAAGCATAGTTTTTTTCCATTTCAAGCTTGTGTAAAAATGAAACCGGTTTCAAGCATAGTTTACCTTTGTTTCAAGATTGTGTAAAAATGAAACCAACTTCGAGCAAAGTTTCCTGATTTCAAGCTTGTGTAAAAATGAAACCATTCCTATTTTACCTCTCATGATTGCCATTTTATTAGCCTGTTTTTGCCAGATGAGCCTTGGTTTTCTCACTCCATCATCACTATCTTCTTGGCCGATCATATGCCTTCACTTGGTTGTCTTACCCGTTCCTGAGGAACCGCTGCGATGAGTGGTCTTGTTAGCGAGCCTCTTAACCTATACTTGTTTTGAGCAGTTCCATCATTACCGTAACCAGTAGCTACCCTTTATACCACTCGTTCCTCCAGGAGGAGTCATCTTTCAGCTCTTTTCTGACTCCCTAAACATGAAAAGATTGCCGAGTCGCTTGTCGTTTTGATCTCGTTAAAGTGGCTACGAATCGACATCTACCCAGTATACGTTTACCCCTTTTTCGGGCTGGGATGGATTATTTACAAAAAAGGAATACCCTAGCCTATCGCGACTAGGAGGTTTTCTCGGATATTGTTTTCTACCTTTTCGGATCTGAAGAACTATTTACGAAAAGAGACCTGTGGAGTTTTCTTTTCTGCTGTCTTTTCAAACTCTCTAAACATGAAAAGACGCCAAGTTCTTCCTTTGTCAGACTTGTAAAACCCTGATGACATCGGATCCAGTCGAAATGACGTTCTCCGAGTTCCTCCTTCCTAGGACTCGTTAAATGCACTAGGATGGATTCGCCCAAATGGCGGACTTATATTACAAGCATATGCTATCCCCTTCAAGCTTGTTATAAAAAATAATTGGGGTACTCGCCAGAAATGGTGGGGAAAATGGAACCAACATCATCGGCCGTGTCTAAGCAGTATGTCGCTCTTGAACATGGCAATTGTTTGCATTCGTGTTGGGTTGGGGACATCTCACCTCATTATCCGTTTGCCTCCGTGGGTTTGGGTAATCCCTTTGACCTCTCATCTACTCTTTGCCTCGTCATCATGACCCTCTGATCTTTTGATGTCAACATTTCCAAATCCACCTGCCGTGCCGCCAATGTGTTCAAGAGAAGTTGACCTCTCGCAAAGTCTCAACCTTCCGATTCTGACTGGATCTCGATTCACAAAGACATTATGTTCCTCTGTCTCGTATCAATGATGTGGGAAACACTATGGCCCACCTTCGATCAAGGTCACTTTCTGTCGACTTCAGCGCATTATCCATGAAGCTGATCTAGAGACTCCCTTCCGGTACCTTGGTGCCTGCATGCCTCAATGGCAGGTTCCTCGCGTTCGACGTGAGGTTTTCATTATTGGCCTCCGATCGAGTGATTCTACGGGTGTTCGATACCAAATCATTGATTCACATGCCGTAGATTGTACCGATAGTACCTTGAGGGCCATTGTCATTATTGGTGGTACCTCTCGCCTCTGTTAACAACTTTCATCATTGACTGGTAATCAAGCGATGTTCTCGCATGTTCGACTTCAGTTCACATATTTGCATGCTTGAACTTGTGCTTTGTTCGGGTCGAGATGGAGCATAAGACCCTAGATTCCTGTCTGTTATAATCCAGGCTGCAATTTTGTGGATTCTTATGATTAGTTACATGACTCACTGATTGGATGGCCGCGACCATACCCCGAGTCTATTTATTGATCCTCACCGTATGGCTACGCCCATACCACATATATATCATGTATCCGAGATATCGCCTTGTATTTCTCTGCTAGGTATTTTCCGACTCGCCGTGTTTTCGCTGACACGTTCTTGTAAAGACTTTCTCTCTCTCTTTCGGGCCTCATGCTTTAGGGGGCATTTGTTACATAGTAATTTGTCACCGTCCCTGCAATCCCCATATCGCCCATTGGAGGGTCGTTTCTGTGACCAATAAGCAGTTTCATGCCATGAAAATACCATCATTTCATCCCTTTCCATGAGGACAACATTTCTTCTGTTGATCATTTCCTGAGCAGACCCCTAAAAACACCTGTTTTTGCCTTGGTGCTGGTAGCCCGTTATGTCCTCGTGCCAATGGGGGGAAATTAACACTGAGCCCGCACCAAGCCAATTGGCGCTCTGTCCCAGTGTTGTACCCGCGCCACTCTGTTTATGGAAAGTTTTTTAAAAAAAGAGGCGAAGTTTCGATCACAACAACTTCGTGGATGAGTCATTAGGAGTGGTTTCGCCTGAATAACCACGGCCTTCCTCCTTTGGCCTCTTGTTTCCACCTTATGGGGAACCTCCCAAAGGATAAGGCCTCCCTTCCACTATTGTAAGGATCCCAACCTCCTCCTCTCCTCTATAAATATAGCCTTCATCCATTGATGAAGGGGCGGACTATCGGACAATGGAAGCCCCAAGAGCCATCAGAGCCTTATGCTGCAAGAGCCTTGATTCATTCCCTTATGGCCAAATCCAAGCAAGGAGATTATTGTCGAGACATACGAAGAGAGAGGCTTGTCTCATCCCCGACAGGATTTTTCGAGACGTGTTCCGCTGGCGATCCTCTGAAGGAGAATTCAGCGTCAGGGCTATGGTTGTAATCTTCTTTGATTGATTAATGATAAGTGACTATTGGTTATGGTTCCACTCCTGTTGTTGATTATGATGATGAGCTATGTCTTCTCTGACTGACATATAGTTGCATATACTGGATTTTACACTTGCGTTTGTTGTGTTTATTGTGTGTGCAGGTGTCTGGTCATGGAGATCATGAGGATTGTGATCTGCCAGAGCTAAGGAACGGGAGCGCTACTTTCTCTACAAGTGACAGCGTTGGATTTTGGGTAAGCCTTCATCGCTAGTTGGTTTATTTGCAATTAGGAACCTGCATTATAGCCTGTGACGATTGTTGCTAGACCTATTCTGGGCTAGTAGGGATCGCCCGTGTCCGTGGGATTTACCTCCACAACAAATGCTATCTTGTATAGATAGTATATGCCTCAAATAAATGTTATTACAATAAAATTTTTTTAACTAATACTTTTGTATTTCTAAAAATAACCTTTGTTGGTTGTGACTATTACAACTATTTAAAAACCCGTAGCAACCTACAACGAGAAAGACATAGTATTCAATCCAGCATTAACTCTTCTCTTACTTGATGGGCGAAATGAGAATCTTTCCTCCCACTTTCATGATGTTACAATAAATTTGAATATTCCCAATCTGCAAGGCATTCGAACACATGAAAAAGAAGCTTTTTTTAAAAGAAACTTGCCATCAATGATATTCTCCCAATAACATCGATAATAAATAATATCCCTATTCATTCTTTTAAAGGAAAATGATAATATTTTTAAATTTTAAAAAATTATAATTTAAAAATAAAATAATTCTTTAAATAATTTATAATGCGTATTTGTAGGCTTAAATGAAGTGCATGGAGTTGACGTTGTGAATCAAGATGGGTGTCATTGTGTGAATTAGTAAGCCAAATACATTGCATCTAGATGGAAAACACTCCCACCATTGGTCGACCATCATTACTTAATAATAATTTCTACGACGTCGTTGTGCATTTATGTCGTCAAAACTTGATGACATCTGCTCACATATCTTTGTATAGGTAGTAACTATTGAGGCCATTTGGGTAAATTTAAAAAGTTTCAATTTGGCTTTGTGAAAATTACATTTCTAAATGGTAATGGCTAAATAGAATTACAAAATATGATTTATTATGATAATTATTCATAGTATTATTATTATTCAGATAGAAATATATTGTAAAAAAACAACTTGAGACTTCCACCAATGTTGTTTGCTACTCAAAATTAACTATATCATTATCAATAAGTGTTTTTTCTTAAAAATTTATAAGAGTATTTAAAATGTATTGTTTTACCATTTATTTTTATAAATAATTTTAAATTTATCTTTCTCACTTTTTATTATTTTTCTTAGTAAAATAACCATAAGATAAGATGTTTGAAGAACACAATCGTAATGTTCATAAATAATACTTCATCATAGATTGCAATTTTTTATCAAAAAATATGTATAACTTTAGGCTTTGATAATAAGAAAAGTCACACATAAAGTAAATATATTTATTTAATATGAAGCAAAATAATTTTCTTTATTTTTTGACATTTTAATTTTTTAGGTATCCATCATTCTTAGTTAGATAGAAAAGTATAGTATTTTTTTTTTCTAAATTATACTAATTCTATTTATGAAAACATACTATTACAAAACTGCCTCAGTTTAGCTATGGGAGCCTGAAGACTGGGCTTGATGTCCATGCTTTAACAAAATAATGGACTGCCCTGAGTGGGAAACGAGTTCCTTTTAGGATATTTTTGTCGCCCTTGAGAGGGAAACCAGCTCATTGTTCATTGCATACAACATATAAAAACAAAAATTACTAGAGTAGCATACAGCTGTAGGAAACCAAAGAAAATCAGTAAATCTCCCAAAACGATAGAGCGAATGTACCATGTTGAACCAAGATAGACGGGAATTACTACTCATGAGCTGGAGAAGATGGCTCCTCCACTATGTGACACCAGTACTCATCCTCTGGATCTTCGACATATTCTTTTTGTTTGCCATCCTTGCTTGTGATGCCCACGTCCACTTGCATGGGTTTCTTACCCTAGTTGGAAGGTGTTGGACCTGGAGGCGCGACCGGTCTCACTGGAAAATTCGCAGCCAGGGCAAGATTAAGACCAAGGGGAGGGGGAGTTGGACTAGGCATAGGAGGAAAATTCAAGTTAGGAATTTCTTCTCTCGGGGTGATAGTAACAAAGGCAGTGACAATGGGCTGATTGAAGAGGCATTCAAAGCAGAATTCTGCCCTCTGAGAGGTCTGGCGCAGAGCGTGACTGTTAGAAGCATGAGAGGCAGGGGAGACAGGTCTAGGCGGATTAGAAAAAGGAGACGGGGAGGGCTGAGCTGCGTGGACATTTCCAGGAGGGCAAGCACAACCTTTGTGGCTGCGAGTGTCTGGATAGTGCCCCCATGCAACGTCCTCAGAGGAAGTCTCTTCATCTGAACTGGTAGAGGGATGAGATTGTTCAGACCGGCCTCGACTCGCACAACAGCGACACCACATTCGATGACGGAGCCTTGGCATGGCGAAAGCATTCGTTTGAAGCTGCCTGAGACAAATAGAACAGGAAGGAGGCGAAGGGATCCCACAGTGATTGAAAAATTGAGATTGTAGACAGGAATTGGAGCAGCAAAAGGCGCTCTAGGAGAAATGATGGCCTGGAGTAGTTTTTAAACAACTCAGAAGAGAGCAGTGTCGCCACGTCTGTGTGCGAGCGCTTGGCTCAGCACAAGCAATAGGGCAAGCGCTCCCTAGGGGAGGCAGAGAATGGCAAGCGGAGTAGGAACAGTCTAGACTGCCCGAGATGAAAGCCATGGTTAACCAATTGAGCGAGACGGGAAGAAGAATACGCCGGCGAGGGAGATTAAATGCAGAGAGAGCTGGCGGATTAATTGCGAGGTCAATGGAGCCGTAGGGAGCCATATGGCCACCCCATGTGAGCCTCCTCAGGATGTGTCCAGGGACTAGCGTCCCATCAAACCATGCTACCATCCACATCCGGAATAGAAAAGTATAGTATTACAGGTAGTTTGTACTATTTTTTTTAATAATTTTTTTTATTAGTTTTAGTTCTCCCAACACTTATTAACCATAAAACCCTAATTACAAAAAGTGTTTCCCATTTTCCGATTTCCTCTTGCTCTAATAATAATTTTGACTAACTTGCATGGATGTTACTATTGAATACAACATTTTTTTTCTTGACCTTAGGGTACGATAATCCATAGGAAAAAAAAGAAAAACATCATACTAGAATATCATAATTCAAAAGGTAGTTCCATAAAATAATGCAATATATCATAACTAAAAATGTTACCATACAATAATACAAAATATTTTCATTAATCATATATTAAAATAAGACATCATAATTAACTCACAGAATATGATAGATAACTTAAGTTTCTTGTGTTTACGGTTTTAAATTTGAGTTAGTTCCAAGTAAGGTTTCATATTCATTCTAATGCCATAGAGGTAGGGGAGGATTTACCTAAGGTGATATTTCCTAACTACGAATAGAAAATCATTGTTTAGGTAAGTGTCCCTTGAGTAAGCCTCAAATACCAATGAGGATAAGAAGTAGGGTACAAAAATCATACAATAATTAGTTCAACATGGATCCTACTACCTCTTTATATCCCCTTGGAAAAAATACCACTTATTTGTGGTAGCCCCCTTATTCAACAAGGATCTTACTACCACTTTCATCTCCCTAGAAAATTCCCTGTTGCAATTACATCCATAGGCCTATTAAAAGTATTACTAATATTTCAACATCACATGTAAGAGTCACTATCTCATTCTCAATACATAAGTTTCCATAGTTTCCCTTCAAGACCCCCTTTTGAAACGAGGTTTCACTTTCCTAAGTCCTTTTGAAGTAGTCATCAATAGTAGGTGTTGTCCCTTTTCTCAAACTAACTCATATAAGGATATATTACGCTTATGAGAGAATTTACAAGTGTCTCCTAGATCATAAAATAAAATTAAAATGTATTTAATTTTTCCCTCTCATCTCAATTTACTGTAGTGTTCCTTTTCAAGTCCTTTCCCGTCCCCAAGGCTCCTTAATTCTAGCCTAAGGTGGTCTTCCTCATTAGAGCATGATCACTATCCTTGGATATGATTACGTGTAATGACCCCAATCATCTCGTAGATATGTAATTGTGATGTTGGTTACAACAATTGTTTCATGGTTCTATTATATTAGAATAAATGGCATGCTTTCATGGGATTCCTTAAAATGGTGTGAATATGGTCATGCTCAAATTCATAATTGTGATTACATGTGCAAACATTGAAAAAATAATCATATTCATAATTACATGGGTGAGTGGCATCAATAATATTGGAAAGATGATACACGAATTTATGTAAAGCGAATTACAAATAAAAAAAAAATGAGCCCTAACTAATTGGGGCTAAGACCAACTAGTAGAAAGAAAGGGGAAGGAGGAAAGTGAGGGCACAAAACAAAGGAAAAATAGAAATAGAGAACAATGGGGGTAGCAAGGTAGAGGGAAAACAAAGACAATAGAGAGAAAAAAAGGATTTGAAGGACCGAACCAAAAAGACATTGTTGCAGGAGGGGAAATTGCATAATATTTAGAGTCATGTACTCAACACCATAGGGACAACAGGTTAGCCACTACATACCTTTGGGCCTTATAAATATTGTAATTCTCTTAAAATTCCTTCCTTCATCGAGAAACTCGATTAGATGGCATGCCTTAATAGTTAATGTGTTTTTATTTGAAATTAACTTGACAAAGACACATTGGACACATGCTTAAAATCGATTTTACCAATATATTTTTATGCCGAAATGTGGATGTCAGAGTAGATCTATAGAATCAATGTACGTGAACATTGTTATTCTAGAAAGGTGGAGGTCATATTAGGCCTATGGAATCCCTGTACCTAAACATTGTTATGCTAAAATGGTGGAGGTTAGATTAGATGTCTGGAATCCCTGAATTTTTGATCATGGGGATAGTCTTCATGAGCTAGTGGGTGAAAACTGCAATTGTATTTTGTCAATGATTGGGAGGAGAATCAATTATATGTCCCAGTGCCCACCTAAATTTTCCACAGTACTGAGTAGTGTACTAACTGCAATAACCAAACCCCCCTGAAATGTAATTAGAGAATTTTTGAGGTAAAAAATGGCTCTCATAACAAAAATGTACAACAAAATCAAATTTATAAGAAATAATATGATTCAAGATGAGGATGTCAACCATGGGGGATGATTCATCATTTTTGGTGTAAAAATTTAAAAATATTAAAAAATAAAAATAAAAATAAATACTTTTTCAACTTATCTCCTTATGGCTATACTCAAATTTTGAGTGGGAGCACTCATTAGATGCAAAATTTTATTACTCAACCAAGGAGCACCCTTTTTGAGTACTTTGGATGGACCTTCGTACATGAAAAATGAGAAATACATGAAAAACATTATTACAATCACGTTTTTTCATGTATAAGGGTCCATCAAAAGTACTCAACATGGGTACTTCTTGCTTGAGGAATTGAATTTTGCATCCAACGAGTGCTCCTGCTTGAAATTTGAGTAGAAATGTAGGGAAATAAGTTGAAAATACAAGTTGAAAAAAACATTTTTTTCCTTTTTCTCTCTAAAATTTGATGATGTAATATACTCTTATTTTATTATTTTCACTATTATTTTATAATATTCCTTAGGAGGCCCATTTTAGACCTCAAAATTTATCAAATGTTGTATGAGTGCTACAGGTCAGTTTTGTATGTAAATATGCATGGTAGGTTGATTTAAACTGGTAGAATAATATGTGCTAAAATAAAAGTTGTCATTTTATATTCCAAAGTACTCCCCCCAAATGAAATGTCATTAGGGATCAAACATTTCATGTTCTACTCCTAAAGTTGGTATTATGTTTTCTTAATACTATGCTTCTAGGAAATTAATAACAATATGGTGTTCATGATTTTGACAATTGTGGAGCTTAAGTGCTAATCATGATGAAATGAAATGTGTGAAAATACAATAACAGTTAGTGTTGTGGATGGCTCCTCATGTTGTCATTGTTTTTTTAGGCAACAGAATTTAGCTCATGGAATTGTGGGTCAATTTTTCCTTGGATTTTAAATATATGCATTTTGGTATTTTTATGCAAATTATCGAATTCCATAACATATATCCTTCTATGAAGTATGATTGCTTTGGCAATTGGTTAAATATTGGAGTGAATGGAATCTTGTAAATACAATTAACAACAAAGTAGTATGTTCTAAGCATGTATGAAGAGATTAATTCCATTCTCTGGAAAAATTCTGTTGGTTTTCTTATATTTTTAAAAACTAGAAATATGTTTCTTAACCACCTACGACCTAGGTTTTTAATAAAGGTCCTTCGTTTTAATTTACTACAATTTCCTTGTGGGAATCTCATTAGAAATTTTTGGACACATCGATTACATGTGCATGTAGATCTCAATCCTTTCCAATGCCTACAACATACAAATCCTTCCTATACTCAATAAGCATATCAAGTAATTTATAATTTCGTTAAATGATCCATAATCAAGCAATTGTGATAGATCAATGTGTAATGACTAAGTAATATAAGGTAAAGTGTGAAGTTATTAATTTATTGGCCCATATGACCTGCTTACTCAGTAACACAAATCTTTCTATGGAAAATAAAAGCTATACCTTTATCTCTCAACCACTTTTTAGTGAAAAATGGACTGCAATTCTTTTCATATTCAATTTTGGGGCCCAATCATGTTCTTTTTGTGGCTTCTCTTGCTGTAGAAAAATAAGTATCCCCTTAGAAAGGGCTCTGTTGATTTCTACTGGTAATTTATAAAGGGAATTTATAAAGGTTTGATTCATGTTTTAGCTAAATGACTAGTACACCAAACTATTTTATGCATGACTTTCATTGAAAGAAAAAACATAAGTACATAATAGTAGTTGACTCAATACAAAGGACCCTCACTTCAAGAAATACTGAAGAAATTTTTGATAGAATCCTTTGACAGTCAAGACAAATTGGGTAAAGAACAAAAATCAAGTAATGGGATGCCAAAAAACAGAATTTTTGCTTTTTCTAAAATTTTCTAGAGATTCGCAGTTTTTACTAGAATAAGGTGCGGTACCGCACTTTATTCTACTAAATATTGCGGAATCTACTGCTCTGTTTTAAAGGAAAAAGTGCGGAAGGCAAGAAAAGCAAAGAAAAAATAAAAAGAGAGATTTACAGTCAGGGATCCTATTGAGTTTTTTACCCAATCAAGTTTTGAGCTAATCTCAATCAAAGAAATCTCAAAGAAATTTCAAAAATCAAACTGAAAATAGAAGTAAACTAAGTTCAGAATTTCCCCAGTGGAGTCGCCATTTTGTTGCATGGATTAATCCTCTTGCGGACAAGATCGATCTCCCTAGTATCCTAAGGATATCTAGAAACAAACAGACATATATAGACCATTTTCTCTAGACTATTTTGCTTAATAATTTCTCATTAACTACGGATAGATACTCCTACCTGAAGTCCAATGCTTATTCGGTCTTCAATCCAGTCGCTCCAGAAGTTATCGATCCAGCGTATAAGATATGCAATCAAAGACAAGCAAACCAGATCAAAAGCATCTGCAAAATAAGATAATTCGAAAGCAATAATATATCTTAGTGATCAAGGATTCTAAGAATTAAATCATTCAAAAGATAGATGAATAACTCAATGAGAAAATAGAATCCATTTGTATTAACTAAATGAATTAAAGAAGAAACCTTACAACCTTGACACCTTGATGTTTGTACAAGTTCTTCCGGGGTCCCGAACATTCGTTTTCCTCAGTTTGACAAGACTCCAACTCTCTAAATCAACATAAGGCTATGGCCATGAGTATGTAATCTCTCTCATGCCAACGATACCAAATCTGGAAAGTATGATTTCTTCAACAATTCTCTTCTACAAGCTAAGAAGTAAGTATCAACTACTAAGTATCCAAAAGTACCCTTGAGACTGAAACTTGGTCTCAATTTATAGCTGAAGAGAGGTATTTTTAGCTCCAAAAAGGAAGGGATAAAACCCTCTCATCATGGGATTTCAACTCCAAAAACCAAGGACTAGCTCTCCATTTATGAATGGATAAAGGTTCATGAATGGAAGGGGGAAGTAAACGGTGCGCTTCTAGAAGGCCCTAGGTGGGAGAATATTCGACCGGATAGGCTTCTAGATTACTCTTCTCTTTATTTTACCTTTTATGGGGGTCCATATTTTTAATGAGCTTTACGTGCGGGATGTACCGTAGCTTTTATAGCGAATTAGCCGTGGTACTAGAGATAGCTGAAGCACGGGAAGTAGGCTTTTAGGATTTTTAAGGGCTTCTTGAGTTCTAAGGAGTCTTGAGTTCTAAGACTTGATTTGGGGAACTTGTGTTTTAGACTTGCGAGGAGCAATAAATAGGTATTTATGAACCCATATAGAATGCTAAATTTCATGGTGACAAATTTTAGAGTAACCTTTATGTGACTAAATATATGGCCTTGACAGAGAAACCTTGCTATGGCAGTGATTCACTAGAGGTATATAAGGTACATCAGTCTTGCACCTCCGCATCGCACTGTACATCGCAACTAGCGGGCTGGAAGATGGTCGACCATATCTGTAGGAAGGAGCGATATCGCTCTTATAGATTCACTTGGCTCTGGTTTTTAACACAAAAATATCCCTATTCATTTGCTTCTTTTTCTCACCGGATTTCCTCCAAAAGAAGAGAGAGCTCTTCCATGACTTCCTTTTCTTCAAATCCTCTGCCAATTTGTGAAGATGATCCAGTGACCCCTTCAAATAAGAAAGCGATGACACTTCTTGCTCGCCATCTTAAAGCTGCTAAGCCTCTAAAAGCACCTATGAAAGGGATATTAATTTTTTTTCACTATATTTGGTAAATCAGTAACTTTGAGAAAGGGATATTATTTTTTTCATTATATTTGGTAAATAGTAACTTTGTCACTATTCACTTCAATATCAAAATATTCAAACATTACACTATTAAAATGTCTGATTAAAAAATCCCGAATATGAGAATTTTCTTTGGTAAGAATCATATTAGAGAAATTATGTCGACCCATTTTGAACCATACTGATACCATACTAATAGTTTCTAAATTGTCATAATTTCTAGAATTTAATATTTACCAAAAGATTTTTCACATTCAAAATATGAATCACAAAAGCTTGAATTAGGAAATTTGAACACTATAAAATGATTTTTATTGTTCTATAAATGCAAACTGTAAGTATTTAGTATTTATAATAGGAAACCTAAGATGCTTTTTATTGTTTTGTAAATGAAAACTGCAAGTATTTAGTATTTATAATAGGCAGCCTAGGTTCTGAGTGAGAACCTGATCGTAGTCCTTTTATGGATCAAAGCAAAAATAGTTTAATGTAGATTGTGCAGACATAGAGGATGTCATAGATGATGTTGCCATTTTTTCTCGTGCCTGCTGAACATGGAAGACATTGAAAAATAAAAATGAGATCAAAAAACCAATGGCTTCAACCCTAATAGATTTTGAACATTTTCTTGAAAAGAAGCACCAAATTCTTTTCAAACTCCATTCTGATAAACTCCCACAGACCTAAAATTAGATCCCAGACCTAAAGTAAATTTTGGTTACTCAAATCACCACCCACCTCTCCATACACAGAGAAAAGTGTAATGTCAATGATGGGAGGCTCAGATGAATAGGGCAAAAAAGCAAAAAGCATGAAGTTCTCAAAGTGGTCAAATGGCTGCAGAGACTTTGCAGTATTATGTCTGCAGCACCTTAGAAATATTTGAAAGAAATGTTATCTATTTTCAGTCTCAGTTAATCGTCCAAGGCACGCCGACTATGTTTGCAAAATATTTTTAGGGTACGCGAAGACCCACATGTAGCCAACTTGCAAGTTTTTAACTCTTAGGTCTTTTGTCAGGTGATTTTATCTCTTTGTCGCAACCCTTTATCTTTACAACGGTCAATTCTTCTAATTATTTTAAGTTGCCATTATAACATTTTTGGTCCTCAGGATATGATTATAATTATGGTTATATGGTTTATTGTATATTAAGTAGACATTAAAATTGATAAGAAAATATATTTTGTTTGATAGAAAGATCCTTGATATAAAGATCTAAATTCCATAAGATTTGATGGAAAGATCTAAAAACCATATGTTTGATAGAAATATCCTTGATCTAAAGATCTAAATTCCATAAGATTTAATAGAAAGATCTAAAAACCATATGTAAAAATGTAGTCTAATATAGGCAGGGACTACTGATGTGTCAGTTGCTCTTGCTTATATACATAAGAAGGTGGCATGATTTTTTAATAAATACTTTTAAAGTTGAGCATAAATAAGTATTTGAGGAGTACATTAAAAAGTGTTATGAGGAGTATTTTAACTTTGAAATGTAAATTCACTTTTTAAAAGTGACAACATTAATTTTTTTTATGGGAAGTTTAAAACGAATTAAAAAGTCAAATTAAGGGAGAGAGGTTTGTTTCTTCAAATTTGTAATTTTAGTGGAGGAATAAGGTGTAATTTATTTTTTTAATACTTGAGTGGAGTCAAATTCTAAAGTTTAATAAAATGATATGAATTTAAAATAAGTTTTTCAAGTAAAAATTCCTTGCATAAGTTGAGTTAAAGTAAGAGAGTCTCAATCTAAAAATTCAAGTCAAGGTCCATTAAGAGTTGATGCCAAGTCTAGAGTCAAAGAGTCCTAATTCAAGTCAAAGTTTTGAGTCCTTGAATGTAATTGGGTGCATGATAGGCAGAGCCCGACACCCAAGATTTTGGTCATTGTAAAGGCAGTTTGAGAAATATTGCAGTTGTTGTTTGTAGTAAAGGGAGAAAAGCACAAAGGAGTGCTCCAAAGTAAGGTTCAAGTGAAGTGAACCATTGGCCTAGTTCAGAAAATAAAACTTAGTAAAGTTATTCAGTTGCAGGTTATAGTGAACAAGGTGAAGTTCATGAAAGGATAAGAAGAGGAAGATGCAGGATTGGGAGAAATGTTACAAAGATACCATAGCAGTTGGCGTAGTTAATGAAGAGAGAGAGGTTGTTGAATTAAAAGCACAACTATACATGTTACTAGAGATATTACAAATACAAAGGCACAGATGGTTAATAAAGAAAACAATTAAATGGCCAATTAAACAATTAATGGAAATAAGGTTGAAGCGTAAACTGAAATATTTAGAGAAACTCCAGACAACGATATATATGTGTGAACCAGAGCAAGGATCATTGTTGGGTGACGATGATGATGATGTGAACATGGTTTTTCTTCCAACAAATGGCACGATAGATTTTTCTGAAGAAAAATCATTGAAGACTATTGTGCGGATTGAAAAGAGGTCAGAACAACCTGATAATGATGAACGTACAGATATGGACACTAATAAGAAAATTGAAAAATATGAGGAAGAGATAGTGGCCATCTTGAAGGACTGTATGCTACATAAGGAAGGGATGCGGGAAGCCATATGTGGAACCTCCAGGTCTCATGATTTTGAAACTAATAATTGTTTTGTGTTCACAGGTAGTGAAGAATTGCAAGAAAGTGAAGGTAAGCTAGAAATTAGGGAAGCTCGGGAACCATTAGAGGAACTTATGCAAGTCTACAAAGAGGATGAGGATGAGATTTAAATTAAGAAAATGCAGCATCAAAGTGGCAGCAATGAGGACGACTTCCAGGAGAAAACACAAATAATAATATAAGATGAGTAGTATCCTAGTGAATTCATGGAGAATAACAATCATTTCAACAAAGAATGGGTAATTTTTACCAACAAGAAGACAACTTGGACATGGAAATTGAAGAGATTCGAAGAATTATGGTGAAAGTGTCCCAAAATAAACATATTGTAGGAAAGAAGATGGTAGAAGTTGGTTGATGACAACAGAACAAGCATACATCAGCAAGGAGAAGGGACAACTACAACATAAATTTTGGAAGCCTGGAAGACATAAAAGGACAAACACAGAACATCAACAACATGACAAAGAAATTAATTTACTGCAAATGAAATTTTGGGATCCAGAACGATTCTTATTATCTTAAAGACTGATGGTCAGGAGACCATGATTTATTTTTACCTTGGGAGTATGATGCAGGTGCATCTAACCTAGGTCAAGTATTTACTAGAGGAGTTATTATTTAAAGTGAGGGTTTAATTATTTAATGTATTTTCTATAGTTTTTAGGAGATAATGAGAAATATTGTAAATAAAAGAAGCTTCGAGAGTATTGTGGAAGGATTGAGAGGATTATGGATAGTTACCTCTTATCTAGGGATAAAGGATTGAATGAGAGATTTTAGAGATTAGATGAGAGATGTTAGGGATCAGGAGATATATTTTGGGAGTTAGCTTAGGATCTATAACCTCATTGGGTTCTAATCCAATTGTATAAATAGAGGTGAGTCTATGAGGCATAAGGCATGTAGAAGAGTGTGTAAGTTGTAGTGTGAGGATTGATGGCAAAGAATTGGGCCAATATATTTCTTTTGTGATTATTTTATTCATTAATTCATCACGAGTTTATGTGCATAAGTATGGCATGGTTTTATGTTTTGTGTTGTGTAAAATTAAAATAGTGCATACCCCATGGCCTGCACTATCATAGAACCCTATTAGCGCTCAAATGCCTCAGGGTGAGGAAGGTAAAACTCAAGGCTACATCAAACCACGCTCAGCCTCGTAGCTAGCCCTACGAGGACAGGAGAGGGCTCTCTCCGAGTCTATCTCGGCAAAAGGTCTTCAAAAGGGGCTGAGATGACTTATAATGAATACTGATTTTAGGCTAGTAAAGAGATAGGAAAGTTTGATTTTGATTTTTTGGGTTTTTGTTGAAAAAATGGGAAAAACAATTTTGGGCTCGGGGATGAGGCCAGATCTTTGCAGAATTCGAGTTGGGGCAAGGTAGGCAGTAGTTTTGATGCTTTTGATTATGTGTATGGATGGATCAGAATGACAAGGAGCTGAAGAGGGCAAGGGAGAACAGGAATCCTCTCCAAACAGGCGAAAACATGTAAAACTAAACAAATTTAAAGGCAGAGCACTGGAAACAATGGATTCAACCTCATTTACTCATTCATTTAGTTTCAGAAGAAAAAGAAGGGAATGGAATACATTAAACATTAAAGAACTTACAAATAACTGAGAGAACACACCATCAAAACTGAAAGCCACAAGAATCCCAACAGGTGCTGCAAAACCTCTGATCTTTCCTTAGCCAAAATGTAGAAAATATGTACAATAGTGTGCCAAACTTTTCCCAAGAGTCCAACCCTGATAGTGTCTCAGAAATTACATCATATAGACCATCCTAACCCCTTCCCATGCCTATAGGGGTCGAATTCCTCCTTCTAGGAGCAGTTTCAACTAATTCTAAACAAGGAGCTAAAATCTAGGCAGCCAAACAACTTGCCTCTAAAAGGAAGGAAACTGATTCTTTCACTTGATTTTCACTTTTTTGGGAGTGAATCATCTAGAATAGGTAAAAGTGAATCAAAGTTACATGAAAACCACAAAATTACATCAAGATAACTCAAAAATTACATTCACAATCAAAACTGGTCCAACTGGCCGAAATCCTGAGCTGGAAGATGAAAAATTAGCCAATTTTCTCTATGCGCCGCGCGCCTGAGCTCTATGCGTCGCGCGCCTTTCAGCCTACTTTTGGGGCACTTCCCGGCATCAAAATCAAGCTCATGATAGCTTGTTGGAAATCCCTGGATGTCTGTTATCCAACCCAAGTGGAATTTCCCAATTTGGAGCTCATTTTCCCCTCCAAAACTTCATTCTCCCACAAGTACTTCCTGCTGGTGCAAAAGGTGGCAGAAAGGTGATTTTCATGGTGTTTTTGGCCCTTTTGATCATCCAGAACTTGATGAAATGCTTCGGCCATTTTTGAGCATGCATAAATTACCATGAAAAATCCAAAAATACAAATTTTTCCTCCAGAAAGTGTCCCAATCATAAGCGCGCGTCGTGACGCGCTACGCGTTGGGCGGAAAAACCTGTTTTGAGACCAAAATTTTCAAAAATGACAAACAATTCTCCAAATTTGATGAAATTTGGAGCAAAGATCCCTCATCATGCCTCATGCTCAGCTAATGAAGCCTCGGCCAAAATTCGGAGTGGATCAAGCCTCTTTCGCCGTTTCAGTGCTCTGCTCAACCTTCTCTTCAGAATCTTCATTTTTGCTTTGCAGACGTGCATGCGGGCCCAATAATGACCTTTCATATGATGGAGCATGTCTTTGTCTCTATTGGCCTTTGCCAACAACTTCTCCAGATGAATGTTAACATGCATGAGTTCGGTCTCTCGCTCAATTGGTGTCATGTCACCAGGTCTCTTCCGGGCCAATTGTCGATCTTCACGGATTCGTCGCAGCTCAAAAAGTGTGTGTTGATCCTCCAACTGTTTGTTCCGCTGCTCCAAGTACTTCATCACCCACTATGATCTCTGCAAATTCTCTGTCAAAGTACCAATCTCAGCTCTCTGCTCCTGGATGACCTCCCTCAATTTCGAGCTAGGAGAGCTCGCATCAACATTGATGAGTATAAAATCAGTGTCTCGGCCTCCTGAAGGGCCCTCATCATGCATAGGCCTCTTTCCTCTGTCCTGAACCTATACCTGTGTTGATGTCGAAGGTGAGACCCCTTCCACCCCAGGTGGAGATAGTACTCGTGCTGCTGATGAAGTCAATGAGACCCCTTCCACCCCGGGTGGAGATAGTACTCGTCGTGTAGCTGCAAATAAGGCTCTATGGCCTCGCTGATATGTCACATACAATGGAGCACTGATATTCTTGGTCTCAAGAATATCAAACTGGTGTGAAGGCTCTCCCTCATCATGAACTACCTCGGGAGGCGGCTGTGGCGCTGCAAAGAAGTCACGGGAGATGAACTCATCCCATGCGATGCCCTGCTGTGTTAGCTGATGTACCACCATGATTTTGATCAGCGCGTAATGATATATGCTGTTATGCTGCTGTGCTGGGGTCTTCTTCTGTACAATAAATTTCATCCGCTCTATGTTGCGGTACATGAAGTATGGAATGCTCATCATACGTACCCTCGTGAAATGCATCAACAAACGGATATGGTACGCATAGAGGCGCGAGAATCTGCCCTCGCAACTGAAATATCGAATGAGGAGTTTCATCAATGGTGCAAACTCATCTTTCAGAAATTTGAATGGGAATACCATGCTCAGCTGTTTCAAATACCCAGGTTTGATGTATGGCTCATAGTAGGATTTCTCTAGCTGCTGTCGTTTGTTCCATTCCTCTCCTATGTTTGGTATCCCGGTGGCCTGAGAAATAGTCTCTGGTGACAGAATGAAGTCTACTCCGGCAAGGTTTACACGGCCATCATGTAAATGTAAAACAAATAGACGAGCTAGCTCATGATGATGCTGAGTTTGGGAAATCATCTCACAGTACTGGAAACATGATTGATGGTGAAAACAATCCATTGCAAGCGGGCAAGCCTGCAATTGAGCCAAAGAAGTAGGCTCCTCCCTGACATGCCTACCACTTTTGCCACTTTTGTGAGACCTCCATGGCACATTAACCTCTGCTGTGGAATCACTGTCATACTCCTGCTCATAAACTGAATCCATCTCTGACATGGCGCTGAAATCAAGATGTTTGCAAAATATATGCTGATATAGGTATAGTGAAAACAAGAGTTCAGTGTATGCTCTAATCCCAAATGTGTCACATGTGTATCAAAGTGTTATAGGAAAGCCACAATGATAAAGGTTCTGTCAAATGAGTTTGAATGGAAAACAGTCACTGCTTTGACTACATGGGGATTTTGACAAGTGAGTAGGAAGGAGTATAATGTAGTGTACAACCCTTGCAATGATAGTTAGGCTTTGTCAATGGAGAATGGGAATAGTGAATATGGGACTGTGTTACAATATAAATGATAAACAGTGTGACAATGACAATGGTAATGACAGCAGTGATTTGAATAGGAGAGAGAGAGCGTGAGGCTATGGTAAACCACAAGCGATGACACCAATAATAATAGAGAGCATGAGCATATATTTCAATAACACAAGTCTGGAAACCCCCATAATATCACTAACATGTCTTTCAAAACCCTAGGGAGTGATTTTAGCAATGAACATGGGGTTTATATTTCACCACATCAAACACTTGTTTTTCCATTTTCGAAATACCATAACATGTCCATGATTCACTAAGTAAGCATGAATAACTTACTTGCAAGCAAAATGAGGTAATTTGGCATGAATCTGGGTGAAGGAGTAAAAAATTTTGGCTCTGAAACTCTACGCGTCGCGCGCATGCCCAGTGTGCCGTGCGCTGTGTATGCGTCGCGCGTGTGCAAAAATGCACGGGCCTGTGATGCCCAATGCGTCGCGCGCCTTGTGTGCGTCGCGCGCCACCTGTATGCGCCGCGCGCACTTCCACTTCGACTTCCACGACTTTGAAAACAAGTTTTCGCCCTTCCAATCTCCAATTCGACCTTTGCTTTGGGAATTTGTGAAAATGACTTGTCCTCCATGGTTTATATAGGTTGAAAAATATCTCATAAGAATCAGATTTGATTTTAATTTTCTCCATAACCCACTTTGTAATGTTTGGCAATCTTGGCACTTTATCATTTAATGCAATTCTGTCTTTTGGCTTTTCACTGTTTTTTTCTGAGTTTTGGACTGATGTAATGATTTGATTTTTGCAGGGATTTTGGCATTTTGACTTCGGCAAAGACCAGAGGCTTGCTTTGAACTTTTTATGGTGGAACAAATACAAAATTATTACAAAAAATAAAATTGACAGTTTCTAGTTCAAAATAGAGTTTTGGAATAGAAATGTCTTCAAATGTTTTTGAGAATAAAAATATGAAATAGGAACCTTTTCGAAATCATCCTCATGGCCTGCAGGCTTTTATTACATGTATCAAAGACTGAAAACCCTAGACTCTAGGACTAAAGACTCTTGTTGACGAAAATAATCATTTATGACCATGAATGACGTGACCTGAACTTCGATGATTTTTGAGGAGTTTTAATTAGCCCTGCAGGTACAAGCGTGAGGAAATACAAGACGACCAGACCCTCTCGTCAGTCAATGGCATGCCCCTAGCGAAATGCAACAAAGTGAAGAGAGCGAGACACCTAAAAATGATATGCAAAAAGCGAAATGATCTCTGACGGAGGGCTGTAAGGACCGACTCTAACATTGGCTCCAATGGGGATGGTAGCTCCAAGGAGATGCCAAGAACGGCAGATCTCTGGAAGAGCTAGGCAGTGCCCTCATCCATTGGGCGATGGAGTCATTATTTGAACGGATAGCACAAAACTTTTGACACATTTATTGACTGAAAAAATTGACTGAAACTTGACTGAAAACTGACTGAGACTGACTCAACTTTCAAACTGAAAAGAATGATAAGACCAACTTGAAAAACCTCAAACCAACTAACCTCCATCTCCATAATTATAGCCTTCGCTCCGGGCCCCAGACTGAAGATGAGAGATCAGTACACACTTGCAATAAATAGAAGTAGAACGATATATACAATGATGATGAAATCAGCAGAAAATACTCAGAAATAGTATCACTTGAGCAGCCGACCATTGATCGGCCCTCCCGGACAATCATCCCCGTTCATTTCCTTGAGAAGAAAGGCGTTCTGACCACGATACACTGCAATCTTAAAAGGACCCTTCTAAAGGTTTTCAAATTTGCCATGCTTTCCCTTATCTTCATTTCGAGCATCCCACTTCAAAACCACCTCATCCAGCTGGAACTTATCTGCTTTCGCCTTCCTGTCATAAATCTTCTTAATGCGCTCCTACAACTTGAATGTATTTTGAAAGACCTCCTCCCGTGTCTGTTGTAAATGAATCATCTGATTTATCCTTCGCTGCATGGGATCTTCCTCACTACTTGCTTCCTGAAGCAATTTGACTACTGGGACAACAAGAGACGTGGGAAACACTGTGTCTACTCCATACACCAACTCGAAAGGAGACATGCCAATAGACTTTTTCTGACTTACCCTATCAGCCCAAAGTGCATTCACTAATTTCTTGTGCCAGCCTTTCTTATTGATTTCCAACAATTTCTTAATGATATTTACCAAAGACTTATTTGAAGATTCCGCCAAGCCATTTCCTTGCGGATGGTAGGCAGTCGAATGTCCCAAACTGATGTTGTACTTATAGCAAAATTCAACCATCCTCTTTGACTTGAAGGCCGCTGCATTATCTGTGATTATCTTACTAGGACACCCAAAACGTGACAAAATATTATTTTCAAGAAAAGAGATGATTACCGCATCCGTGGCTTGTCGAGTGGGAATCGCCTCGATCCACTTCGTGAAGTAATCCGTTGCTGTCAATATCCATCTATGCTGTCCTGACGATGCCGGATGGATTTCCCCAATGAAATCCAATCCCCACTGCTGAAATGGTGCACTAACTTCAATTGGTTTAAGAGGCAGAGGCTGTAACTTTTGTTTCCCTTCGAAAATTTGACATTCGTGACAATTCTTAACAGCCTTATATACATCAGAAAATAAAGAAGGCCAGTAGTAACCTGCCCTGAGAATCTTATTAGCTGTGGTTTTCCAAAATAAATGGCCCCCGCAATCTCCTCTATGAAAGTCCTCCAAAACTCTTTTGGCTTCCTCCTCTACCAAACAATTCAATAACATTCCACCAGGGTCTTTCCAATATAATGCAGAATTCAATATGCAAAAATTTGCAGCCCTCAACTTCAAGGTTCTACTCTTATTTCTAGGCATCCCGGGTGGTGGAGACAAATTCTGAAGTACATATAATATGTCAGCATACCAAGGGGAAGAAACAAAAATATCAGATACCTGAAATGATGTACTCTCCTCATCTTCATCAGACATGGCAGCGATCAAATTTATATCTAGAGCATGCAGATTTGTTTCAGCCATGAGCTTGGCGAGTCCTTGTCCTTTGATCAGCTTGGTCGGTTTAATATCCACATCATATTCTAACAACGCAGCGATCCACTTACCCCGCCTTCCTTCTGGATCTGCCTGTACCAAAACATCTTTAACTGTTGCGTTAGGAACGTAGGCTATAATGTGGGAATGCAGTATATACACACGGAAATCTTTCAAGGCCTTTACAAGCGCAAGTGCTTGTTTCTCAATAATGTTGTATTTCAACGCTCCGTCCCTTATAATCCGACTGAAAAAAGCAATGGGCTTCTCAACTCCATCCCTTTTCTGCATTAAAACAGCTGCCAAAGTGTGCTCAGAAGCAAACGAAAACAAAATGAAGTCTTGTGTGTAGTCCGGGCTGATTAAAATAGGGGCTGAAGAAAGAGCTAACTTTACCAAATTGAATGATTTCACCGCCTCTTCTGTCCACTTTACCTGATTGTCCTTTTTCAGCATGTTCGTGATTTCTCTAAGATGCTCAGCAAGATTTGGAATGAAACGACGCAGAAAATTCATTTTACCATTAAAGGACTGTATTTCTTTCTTGTTCCGGGGCTGTTCTATTTGCTGGATGGCTTCAACATGTGCAGGGTCAACACGAATGCCATCTTTCGATATGATGTGGCCAAGGAGTTTGCCTTCATCCATGGAAAATAGGCTCTTTTTCGGATTCAGCGAAATGCCATATTTTCTGCACTTCTGGAAAACAACTTTCAAGTGATATAAATGTTCTTCATCAGAATTTGAAAACACAGTCAAATCATCAAGGTAAACAACCAAAAATACATCTTTCTCATTGGTGAAAGCCATGTCCATTGCACGCTGAAAAGTGGCACCTGCATTTTTCAAACCAAACGGCATCTTGGCATAATGAAACGTTCCCCATGGAGTGGTGAACGCGGTTTTGTCACGATCGTCCTCATGCACTAAAATTTGATTATATCCTGAATAGCCGTCGAGTAGTGACATCCTTGATGCTCCAACTACTCGCTGCAATATATGGTCCATTTTTGGCGCGGATAATTGTCTTTTAATGATACCTTATTCAAATTTTTGAAATCGATACACAAACGGATCTCACCTGTCTTTTTCCTCACGGGCACCAAGTTTGATATCCAATCATAAAATCTAATAGGTACAATGATTCCTAACTTATACAACCTATTTACCTCCTTTTCAATCGACGGTAGCAGCTTCGGATTGATTCTCCTCAACTTCTGACGGAAAGGCTTCTGATTTGGTTTAATAGGGATAGTATGCTGAATGATATTAGTGTCATATGTTTTTAAATCTGAGTAATCCCATGCAAAAGCATCAGAAAATGAAGACAACAATCTCACATACTCTGCTCTTACCTTTGGTGACAATGACTTGGATAACTTTACCATCTTGGGATTTTCAGCTGTCCCAATATTTACTTCTTCAACACCTTTTTCGGTCGGCCTCAATGTCGGTTTGCGGGCTACATCGTCTTGATCAAAGAGTTCCTCTAAAGGAATCAATCCTTTAGGAATGATGTTATCTTTAAGTTGCAGCACTTCCATTTGATTTATTTGTATATCATCATTACCATAATCATGTTCTGTATCTATGGAGGTGTCTTTAAACTTACCCTTATTTTGCAGAAAATCACTAATCTCCTCGTCATCCTGAAAAACTTGCCAACATCTCTGATTGTCTGGAACGGTGGGGCGGTGCTTCACATGGATCTCGAACTTGTTGCTGGAATTCATTGGGATTTTTAAATTTCTTGCTGCCTTAGCAAGTCCATCAGCAACACCATTTTGTATGCGAGGCACACACGTCAAGGTATAATCTGAAAATAACTTCAAAATGTCTAAAACTGCATTACGGTAAGCCCTCATGCGAGGATGCTTGGCTTGAAACTCACCCTTTACCTGTTTTATCACCAACTCCGAATCACCATAGACTGCAATTCTTTTTGCTTTTAGCTTTCTTAGAATCTTAAGGCCAGCAATCAGAGCCTCATACTCCGCCTCATTGTTAGAACAGTCAAATGCTAGTTTGTAGGAACATACTCTCACATTACTTGGAACCTTATCCGGAGCGGAAAATGGACTGCGTATCCAAACACCAATTCCAGCACCATCACTACCCACTGCGCCATCGAAATCCATGGTCCAAAGACCATCTTCATCCTCCTCTAAGTGTTGAAATTGCGCCAGCTCTGTTTTTTCTGTTTGCTGCCCATCGTCTTTAGCTGATTGCTCAACAGTATCTTGCTTTTCTCGTCTTTCTTTCTGCAGAACTTCTCTAAAATTCTCGGTGATCTCTGGTATATCTTCTGCCTGAACTAACTGACTATCTATATCATTAAAACTATCAGCAAACAAAACAAAAGACTCTAAGTCTGTATGTACATAATTTATAGGATGATTGATTGGTTTCTCCTTGCTTGTTATCATGTATTTCATCTTCTGTTCTCGATATAACTTTCTCATTTGGCCAAAGACAGGAATTTTTGCATAGGAGAAATCTAACTGTAGTGTACCTTTCAACTTTGCTCCCCAAGATCTAGAAAGGAGCATCCCAAATCGAGGAGGAATGTCCGCCACAACCACGTCCATCAAGACATTCTTCGCAGGAATTTGATCTAAACTTACAACCAAATCTTTGATGAGTCCGATACATCTCACGCGGCTGGAATCAAATGAATACAAATCATGGTATTTCCTTGTAATATCTAAACCCAACTTTTCCATGATCGCCTTTGGCATAAGATTGTGCGAAGCACCAAAATCGAACATGGCATTGTGCAATACATATTCATGCAACCTCAAACTGATATAAAAGGGAGGAACATCACTGTCAGGGGACTCACCATCTAAGCCAGGCCCAAATATCAATTCAGGATGATCATCTTCAATATTTACCATGTCAAACATTGGATCAAAATTCAAAATTTTGGAGACTGGAGCTCGATAGCTGCTGTTCTTCATAATTTCTGTCAAAGGAATAGATACCTTCAATTTGGAAATTTCATTTTCCAAACTAAAAGCTGAAACTCTTTCAACTTCTTTGACCGGAACTTCTTTCTTTTCAGTCTTATCTTTCATTATACTTGACTGATTGGCCTTTTCTGCTGATGATGATTTACTAGCTGCGGGATCAATTGTCTTTTTTCCTTTCTTCTGTGGTATAGGTGAATCCATCTTCGGTGTTGAAGCCTCTTTTCTCTTCTGAATTGGGTTTATGGGCACATCTATGTTTCTCAATGAGTATTTCTTCTGTTGAGCAGACAAAGCATTCATATACCCTCTTTGGTATTCATCTGATTCTTCCTCCAGAGTTGCATCATTTGCTAAAATGAAATCCTCATCTTTCTGTGCATTTGAACTTTCTCCATATTCTTCATCCTCAGTGATGTAAATGGGCAAATCGTCGAGAGTAAAGAAGTGATTTTTCTCCCCTATTACATCATCTTCATCGTCTAAATCTTGACTCACAAAATTCTGCAGAAGAGGTGTTTTAACTTGCTGCTAGGCTACCGGCTCGTGTACTCTCTGTTCACGCTGCTTAATTCTGAACTGTGGCTGCTGCTGGCCACGGTAGTTGGGATTACGAATCTACGTTTCTGGTTTATCAAGCGTCATTCTTTTGAACATTTTTTCCATCTCACGAAGCAAGTGCTGTTCTGATGCAGATGTGGAAGCTTCTTCTTTTATGGTCACTCTCTTTTCTGCTTTCAACCAGGCTCTCTTATCATTTAGATTCGCCTCAACACTAACAACAATCTTCTGCATATCTTCCAAGGTAGGTGGATCTCTGTCTCGTAGTGAATAAGCCATCTCTGGATCGAAACCATCTGGGAATTTAAGGAGAGCTGATTTTCTAGACGGTCTTAAGTCATCTGGAATTGCATTATACACTGTATTGAATCTGATAATATAATCCTGAACGGACTCACCAGAATTACGTTTGATGCTGGTATACTCAGACGTAATTTGCAGCGGATCTTTTTTCATCTCCCATCGATCTAAGAATTGTGTATAAAGCTCTTGTAATGTATTGATACTTGCGGGCTGTAGAGCTCTGAACCATTTACGAACCTCACCTCCAAAAGTCTGGGCGAACAACCTCATGGACACATTCTCTTCATCTATTTCATGTAGGTCCAAGAAATCTGTCATTCTAACAATATGTTGCTGAGCGGACACACTCTGCGGAGTGCCATCAAATATTGGAATCTTACTCTGATAATCAGCGGGCATAGGATCCAAATTTGCAGGTAAAACAAGAGGTGCGAATCTAGCAGCCATGGCTCTTGGCGGATTTATAATCTGTCTTGGAGAAATAGGTGGAATGGGAGCAGTAGATGAACGAGGTGTATGCGGTGGAGATGGAGGAGGAACTACTGCTGATTGCTGATCAGAGATCTCAGGCTGTACGGGAATGGTAGGGATAAAGGGAGGTTCAGTGGGAATTCATGAACCGGATGCAATTTTAGATGGACCAAGAGTTTGTGAAGCAGATTCAATGAATTCGGGAATGTTGGTTGCCACAATGGAGTTTTGAAGATTCAGAATATAATTATCGATAGATCTATTTGCTTGCTCAACTTCTAGATACTTGATGAACTCAGGATTGATGACGGTAGAACCAGTGGCACTTTCGGATTTGGTTTCAAACAATGATAACTCAAACTGATCGTCAAACTCAATATCTTCAATGTATTCAAAAACAGTGGGGTATGAGTGAGATTTGACCAAAGGAAAAATGGGAGCTTCTCGACGGAAAATTCTTGGGATTAGGTTGGGGTTTTCATATACTGGAGGCGGATTTGGATCAGGATTTGATCTGGTATGCCTTTTTGAAGCTAGTGTATTGATCTATTCAAGAAAAATTCAAAGGACACAATAGATTATTTTCAGCCTATCAACTTCTAGACTCAATCATCCAAAAGTCTAGAACGAATAAGTATACTGGGGTAATTTGCAAATTAAGGGCTGCATTCACAAGCTAACCGAAGATCGACTGAAGCAGCGTTTATCTACTTCCGCTTATGCATGGAAAAAGCGTTTCGAAAGCTACCTGGTGTGACTTCAGACTCCGTCTATAACTCATCAAACGAACACACCAACAAGCAAACCATTGAGATTGATTTCCCCAGTATGGTCGCCACTATGTTAGCACTCAAATATACCTTAGGCTGAAATAAGGTAAAACTCAAGGCAACATCAAACCACGCTCAGCCTCATAGCTAGCCCTATGAGGACAGGAGAGGGCTCTCTCCGGGTCTATCTCGGTAAAGGATCTTCAAAGGGATTGAGATGACCTATATTAGATACTGATTTTAGGCTAGTAAATAGATAGGAAAGTTTGATTTTGATTTTTTGGATTTTTGTTGAAAAAAATGGGAAAAACAAATTTTGGGCTCGGGGATGAGGCCAGATCTTTGCAGAATTCGAGTTGGGGCAAGGTAGGCAGTAGTCTTGATGCTTTTTGATTAGGTGTATGGATGGATCAGAATGACAAGGAGCTGAAGAGGGCAAGGGAGAATAGGAATCCTCTCCAAACAGGCGAAAACATGTAAAACTAAACAAATTTAAAGGCAGAGCACTGGAAACAATGGATTCAACCTCATTTACTCATTCATTTAGTTTCAGAAGAAAAAGAAGGGAATGGCATACATTAAACATTAAATAACTTACAAATAACTGAGAGAACACACCATCAAAGCTGAAATCCACAAGAATCCCAACAGGTGCTGCAAAACCTCTGATCTTTCCTTAGCCAAAATGTAGAAAATATGTACAATAGTGTGCCAAACTTTTCCCAAGAGTCCAACCCTGATAGTGTCTCAGAAATTACATCATATAGACCATCCTAACACCTTCCCATGCCTATAGGGGTTGAATTCCTCCTTCTAGGAGCAGTTTCAACTAATTCTAAACAAGGAGCTAGAATCTAGGCAGCCAAACAACTTGCCTCTAAAAGGAAGGAAACTGATTCTTTCACTTGATTTTCACTTTTTTGGGAGTGAATCATCTAGAATAGGTAAAAATCAGCCAAAGTTACATTAAAACCACAAAATTACATCCAAGATAACTCAAAATTACATTCAAGCAATCAAAACCGGTCCAATTGGCCGAAATCCTCGTTACGGAAGGTGAAAAATTAGCCAATTTTCTGGCGCGCCACGCGCCCGAGCTCTATGCATCGCGCGCCTTTCAGCCTCGCTTGGGACACTTCCCTAAGATCAAAAAATCTCATGATAGATTTTTGGAAAGCCCCGGATGTCCGCTATCCAACCCAAGTGGAATTTCCCAATTTGGAGCTCATTTTCCCCTCCAAATCTTCATTCTCCCACAAGTACTTCCCTGGCCGGTGCAAAAGGCGGCGTAAAGGTGATTTTCATGGTGTTTTTGGCCCTTTTGATCATCCTCGTAACTTGGTGAAATGCTTTGGCCATTTCCGAGAATGCATAACTTACCATGAAAATCCAAAAATACAAATTTTTCCTCCAAATAGTGTCCCAATCATAAACGCGTGCCGTGATGCACTACGCGTTGAAGCCGAAAACCCGTTTTGAGACCAAAATTTTCAAAAAATGACAAAAACTTCTTCAAATTTGCTCAAATTCGAGCGAAGAGCTTCCATCATGTATCATGCTCAGCCAACGAAGCCTCGCCAAAATCGAGTGGATCGCCCTTTTCGCCGTTCGCGTTCTCGCTTCAACCTCCTTCGAATCTTCATTTTGCTTTGCGTACATGGCCAGTGGGCCCAATAATGACCTTTCATGTGACTTGAGCATGTCTTTGTCTCTACTGCCTTTTCCAACAACTTCTCCAAACATGAATGTTAACATGCATGAGTTCTAGCTCGCTCAATTGGTGTCATGTCACTGTGTCCTTCTCTCTGGGCCAATTGTCGATCTTCGCATTCGCCATAGCCTCTACAAGTGTGTGCTGATCCTCTAGCGGTTTGTTATGCTATTCTGTAGTTTATCACCCACCGAGCTCTCTCGCCGTCAACATTCCGCATGTCAATCTCGCCTTCTCGCTTCTCGGGATGATCTTTTCGCCGAGCTAGGAGAGCTCGCATCAACATCGATGAGTGTAAAGTCGCTGTTTCTATTTCCCGAAGGGCCCTCACTCGGCATGTGCCTCTTGCCTCTATCCCGAACTCCGGCATTCTGCGTCGATGAAGAAGGCGAGACCCTTCCACATCATGTGGAGATAATACCGGCTTCCGCCGATGAAGTCAACGAGACCCCTTCCACATCATGTGGAGATAATACTCGCTCCGCCGATGAAGTCAACGAGACCCTTCCACATCATGTGGAGATAATACTTGTCGTGTAGTCGCAAATAAGGCCTCGTGGCCTCGCTGATATGTCACATACACCAGAGCACCGATATGCCTGGCCTCAGGAATATCCAACTCGGTGTGAAGGCTCTCCCTCATCATGAATTACCTCGGGAGGCGCCGTGGCGCCGTGCGAGTAGTCACCAGAGATGAACTCATCCCGCGTGACACCGTGTGAGCCGATGTACCACCATCATTTTCGATCGCCGCAATGATATATGCTGCTATGTTGCCGTGCTGGGGTCTTCTTCCTCGTATAAGAAATGTCATCCACTCTATGTTGCGATACATGAAGTATGGAATGCTCATCACACGCACTCCACGTGAAATGCATCAACAAACTGATATATACGCATAGAGGCGCGAGAATCTACCCCGCAATCGAAATATCGAATGATGAGTTTCATCAATGGTGCAAACTCATCCTTCGTAAATCAATGGAAATACCCCCGTCACCGCCTCATATACCTGTGTTTGATGTATGGCTCATAGTAGGATTTCTCTAGCCGCTTCGTTTGTTCCATTCCTCTCCTATGTTTGGTATCCCTATGGGTTCCGAGCAATGGTCTCCGGCATTTAACGAGGTTAACTCCCAAGAAGGTTTACCCTACCATCATGTAAATGTAGAACAAATAGACGCAGCTAGCTCATGATGATGCCGGGTTTGTGAAATCATCTCACAAGATCGAAACATGATCAAGGCCGAAAACAATCCATTGCAAGCGGCAAGCCCCGCACCGAGCCAACGAAGTAGGCTCCTCCTCGACATGCCTACCACTTTTGCCACTTTTGTGAGACCTCCGTGGGCACATTAACCTCCGTGGAATCACTATCATACCTCGCTCATAAACTAAATTCCGTTCGACATGGCGTCGAAATCAAGATGTTTGGAAAATATATGCCGATATAGGCATAGTGAAAACAAGAGTTCGTCTGTATGCCTAACTCGAATGTGTCACATGTGTATCAAAGTGTTAAGGAAAGCCACAATGATAAAGGTTCTCCACAAATGAGTTTCAATGGAAAATACTACCTATTTGACTACATGGGGATTTTGAAAAAGTGAGAGAAGGAGTATAATGTAAGTGTACGCCCTTGCAATGATATTTAGGCTTTGTCAATGGAGAATGGGAATAGTGAATATGGGATCGTGTTACAATATAAATGATAAACAATGTGACAATGACAACAGTAATGACAACATTGATTTGAATAAGAGAGAGAGCGTGAGGCTCGGTAAACCACAAGCGATGACACCAATAATAATAGAGAGCATGAGCATATATTTCAATAACACAAGTCCGGAAACCCCATAATATCACTAACATGTCTTTCAAAACCCTAGGAGTATGATTTTAGTAATGAACATAGGTTTATATTTCACCACATCAAACACTTTTTTTTCCATTTTCGAAATACCAACATGTCCATGATTCACTAAGTAAGCATGAATAACTTCTGTTTGCAAGCAAAATGAGGTAATTTGGCATGAATCGGGGCGAAGGAGTAAAATTTTGGCCCCGAAACTCTACGCGTCGCGTGCATGCCTCGTGCACCGCGCGCCGTGTGGTGCGTAGCACGTGCAAAAATGCATGGGCCCGTGATGCCCAATGCGCCGCGCGCCTTGTGTGCGTCGCGCGCTCCGTATGCACCGCGCGCACTTCCACTTCGACTTCCACTAGCTTTCAAAACAAGTTTTCGCCATTCAACTCTCCAATTCGACCTTTGCTTTGGGAACTTGTGGAAAACGACTTGTCCTCCATGGTTTATATAGGTTGAAAAATATCTCATAAGAATCGATTTGATTTTAATTTTCTCCATAACCCACTTTGTAATGTTTGGCAATCTCTGCACTTTATCATTTGATGCAATTTCGTTTTGGCTTTTCACTTCTTTTCTCGAGTTTTGGACTCGATGTAATGATTTGATTTTTTATGTGGATTTTGGCATTTTGACTTTGCAAATACCAGAGGCTTGCTGAACTTTTTATGGTGGAACAAATACAAAATTATTACAAAATAAAATTGACAGCTTTCTAGTTCAAAACAGTAGTTTTGGACTAGAAATGTCTTCAAATGTTTTTGAGAATAAAATATGAACAGAACCTTTTCAAACCATCCTCATGGCCTGGCGGCTTTTATTACATGTATCAAAGACCGAAACCCTAGACTCGGGGACTAAAGACTTCGTTGACGAAAATATTCATTTATGACCATGAATGATGTGACTCGAACTTCGATGATTTTGGAGGAGTTTTAATTAGCCCTACAGTACAAGCATGAGGAAATACAAGACGACTGCATCTCTCGTCACCAATGGCATGCCCCTAGTGAAATGCAATGAAGTGAAGAGAGTGAGACACCTAAAAATGATAAGTGCAAAAAGCGAAATTATCTCCGGAACATCCCGAGGGGTCGTAAGGACCCACTTGGCCCAGTAACCCGGTAAAAACGAGACCTCGCTTAGTAGAAAACATGGATTCAAGGCCAAGCCTAAGAGAGCCATGCCAAGGATAAAACCTAAATTATCTACAAGAAAACTCCCCGAATTAGAGGAGACAATTCGATTTGACAAGAAAGCAATTGAATAATAGTAAAAATCATATGAAGAAATGATGTTACTTGTAGGAATTTGTTCTAGGCATGCCATGGAAGGTAAAATGGAAACCTTGCACAAGAGGAACGAGAATATTGACGAGCTATATAAATTATAACAAAGATAGGTATGTTATCTTAATGGGAAGTTGAGAAACATGGAGCAAAAAAGACATGGAAACCGTAGGTGCACTCCTTCGGCCACATCAAAAGTAAAGCATGTCCATTAACTTCGAAACAATAACGCAACATGCTGGTTTTTCCATGGTCGAAATGCTAGAGAGGCACTCACACAACAAAGAGCAAAGGTATAATAGTCAGGTTTTGTGTGGTAAACTTGAGCGCAGTGCGGAGTCGAAGAGGCAGAATGGCAACATTGAGGCGTACCAACGAGGCGACGATTACCTCAAATGAACACATGCAACTTCACACTATCCGATGAATCCGCATGCAAGTGGACGATAATGATGCAACCAAGTGTCTAGGCATCGTAAGGAGAGCTAGTGCTTGACAACACATGAAGGAAGTTTGGAGTGTTCTGATCAATGATAAATAAAATACGTGTTAAGATCTCTTCGTACTAAGTGTGGTGACCCCATTTAATATGAAATATGCATAAAGGATAAACACCAAAATATGCACCCGTATGTTAAACATTAGAGAATGTAGCCCATGTGATGGGCTTAATCATATACATCATATTAAATATTGGAACATCATTGTATTGTAATATATGCATTGTAGTCATAAGTCAATCCGAAATATTATCTTGTATAAGTAGTATATGCCTCAAATGTATGTTATTACAATAATTTTTTTTTAACTAATACTTTTGTTTTTATAAAAATAACCTTTATTGGTTGTGACTATTACAACTATTTAACAAATACATAGCAACCTACAACTAGAAGACATAGTATTCGATCCTACATTAACTCTTTTCTTATTCCGATGGGCGAAACGATAATCTTTCCTCCTCCCACTTTCATGATGTTTCAAATAAATAAATCCGAATATCCCCAATCTACAAGGCATTCAAACACATCGAAAGAAGCTTTTGTTAAAAAAAAAAGAAAATTTCCATCAACGATATTCTCCCTTGCAGAATATATATATATATATATATATATATATATATTCAAAATTCCATCATTTATTACATCGATAATAAACAAGTGCTACATGGTAGTTATTACCTACCGCTTAATTTAAATATAGAAAAGTTGCAATTTGATAAATAAATGATGGAATTTGATGGGTGTCATTGTGTGAATCGCAAGCCAAAATGCATCGTATCTAGATGGAAACACTCCCACCATTGGTCGACCGTCATTATTTAATAATAATTTCTACGACAACGTCGTGCATTTACACCCTGGCCAAAACTTCGATGACTCCCGTTTACATATGTTTGTATAGGTAGTAACTATTAAGGCCATTTGGGTAAAAAGTTAAAAAGTTTCAATTTGGTTTTGGGAAAATTATGCATTTCTAAATGGTAATGGCTAAATAGAATTACAAAATATGATTTATTATGATAACTATTCATAGTATTATTACTATTTAAATAAAAAATATATTGTAAAAAAACAATTTGAGATTTTCACCAATGTTATTTGCTATTCAAAATTAACTATATTATTATTAATAAGTGTTTTTTCTTAAAAATTATAAGAGTATTTAAAATGTATTGTTTTACCATTTATTTTTATGAAATAATTTTAAATTTATTTTGCTTAGTTTTTATTATTTTTCTTAGTAAAATAACCATAAGATAAGATGTTTGAAGAACACAATTGTAATGTTCATAAAAAATATCATTATAGATTACAATTTTATCAAAAAATATGTATAACTTTAGGCTTTGATAATAAGAAAAGTCACATATAAAGTAAATATATTTATTTTTAATATGAAGTAAAATAATTTTCTTTATTTTTTGACATTTTAGTTTTTTAGGTATCCGGGAACATTTTCATAGTTAGCAATTATTTTTCTCTAATTTTTTTAGATAGAAACATTTAGTTTTTTAGGTATCCGTCAACATTTTCATAGTTAGCAATCATTTTTATTTATTTTTTTTGGATAGAAAAAGTATAGTATTATAGGTAATTCGTACTATTCTTTTATAATTTTTTTTCTATTAGTTTTAGTTCTCCCAACACTTATTAACCATATATCCCTAATTACAAAAAGTGTTTCCCATTTTCCGATTTCCCCTTGCTCTAATAATAATTTTGACTAACTTGCATGGATGTTGCTATTGAATACAACAATTTTTTTCTCTTAACCTTAGGGTACGATAATCCATAGGAAAACAAAGAAAAACATCATACTAGCATATCATAATTCAAAAGGTAGTTCCATAAAATAATGCAATATATCATAACTAAAAATGTCACCATAAAATAATGCAATATATTTTCATTAATCATATGTTAAAATAAGACATCATAATTAACTCACCGAATATGATAGATAACTTAAGTGTCTTCAGGTTTTTACTGGCTGAAATCCGAGTTAGTTCCAAGTAAGGTTTCATATTCATTCTAATGCCATGGAGGTAGGGGGAGGATTTATCTAAGGTGATATTTCCTAACTATGAATAAAACATTGTTTAGATAAGTGTCCCTTGAGTAAGCCTCAAATGTCAATGAGGATAAGAAATAGAGTACACAAATCATACAATAATTAGTTCAACATGGATCCTACTACTTCTTTTATAGGCCCTTGAAAAAAATACCACTTATTTGTGGTAGCCTCCTTATTCAACAAGGATCTTACTACCACTTTAATCTCCCTAGAAAATTCCCCATGGAAATTACATCCATAAGCCTATTAAAAGTATTACTAATATTTCAACATCACATGCAAGAGTCACTATCTCATTCTCAATACATAAGTTTCCATAGTTTCTCTTCAAGATCCCCTCTCAAAACAAGGTTTCACTTTCCTAAGTCCTTTTCAAGTAGTCATCAATAGTAGTTATTGTCCCTTTCCTCAAACTAACTCATATAAGGATAAATTAGGCTTATGACAGAATTTACGAGTGTCTTAAGGATCATAAAATAAAATTAAAATGTATTTAATTTTTCCTTCTCGTCTCAATTTACTCGTAGTGTTCCATTTAAAGTCCTTTCCCTTCCCCAAGGCTCCTTAATTCTAGCCTAAGGTGGTCTTCCTCATTAGAGCATGATCACTATCCTTAGATATGATTACTCGTAATGACCCCAATCATCTCGTATATGAAATTGTGATGTTGGTTACAATAATTGTTTCATGGTTCTATTATATTACAATAAATGGCATGCTTTCGTGGAATTCCTTACAATGGTGTGAATATGGTCATGCTCAAATTCATAATTGTGATTACATGTGTGAACATTGAAACATAATCATATTCATAATTACACGGGTGAGTGGCATTAATAATATTGGAAAGATGATACATGAATTTATGTAAAGCGAATTACAAAAAAAAAAAAAAAAATGAGCCCTAACTAACCGGGGCCGAGACCCCAAGTAGTAGAAAGCAAGGGGAAGGAGGAAAGTGAGGGCACAAAACAAAGGAAAACCGGAAAGAGGAACAATGGAGGTAGCAGTGGAAGAGGGAAAACAATGCCAATAGAGAGAAAAAAAAAGGATTTAAAGGACCAAACCAAAAAGATATTGTTGCAGGAGGGGAAATTGCATAAGATTTAGAGTCATGTCCTCAAGACCAGGGACGACAAAGTTAGCCACTACATACCTTTGCGCCTTATAAATATGGTAATTCTCTTAAAATCCCCTACCTTCATCGAGAAACTCGATTAGGATGGCATGCCTTAATAGTTTATGTGTTTTTCTTTGAAATTAACTCGACAAAGACACATGTTTAATATGTAGTGACTTAATTTTTGTATGTCCATGTAAATTTGGTTATGGTAGCATTTACTAGATCTCAAGCCTAGTTCGTATGTTTGAGTTTTTGTGATAAGTCTAAGGAAATTCATACAAATAGAGCTTGATAACTATTAACCAACATAAGGCTTCATAAGAGCCTTGACTTAATTGGTTGATTGGCAACTCATGAGCACTTATGAAATTATGAAAATCTATCATTTAGTTTTATGGGAACCCGAACTAACCGAGGGTGGAGGCTTACACCCCTGCAGTCCCTCTTTTGTTAAAAGGGTGGAGGATTTACACCTTTGGAGTCCCCTCATATGTGGCCGAAAGGGTTGAGGCATAAAGTTTCCTAATCTAGCCTTCGTAGAAACTATGTGACTTTAGTATACTCTAGATTCCTTACGCAAGGTGGAATTATTGTAGCAACATCCACTTAAGGGTGGTGGTTGGAGTAGATCTCTAGAATCCCTATACTTGTACATTGTTATGCCAAAAGGGTGGAGGTAAAATTAGATCTCTCAGACTCCCTATACTTGTATTTTGTTATGCGAGAAGGGTGGAGGTTTGATTAGATCTATAGACTCCCCGTACCCGTACACTATTATGCCAAGGGTGGAGGTCAAATTAGGATCTTTAGACTCCATGTACTTGTACATTGTTATTCAAGAAGGGTGGAGGTCGATTAGATCTCTAAAATCCATGTACCTATATATTTTTATGTCGTAAAGGTGGATGTCGAATAGATCTCTAGAATCCATGTACATGAACACGTTATTCTAGAAAGGTGGAGGTCATATTAGGTCTCCGGAATCCCCGTACCTAAACATTGTTATGCTAAAATGGTGGAGGTTATATTAGATGTCTCGGAATCCTTTGAATGTTTGATCATGTGGGGAGAGTCTTCATGAGCTAGTGGGTGAAAAACCGCAATTATAGTTTGTCAATGGTTAGGAGGAGAATCATTGATATGTCCAAGTGCTCACCCGAATTTTCCACAAGACCGAGTAGTGTACTAACTTCAATAACCAAACCCCCCTAAAATGTCATTAGCGACCTCGAGGTAAAAATGGGTCTCATAAAAAAAATGTACAACAAAAATCAAATTTATAAGAAAAAAAAAAATATGATTCAAGATGATTATGTTAACAATGGGGGACGATTCATTATTTTTGGCGTAAAAAATTAAAAATATTAAAAATAAAAATAAAAATAAATACTTTTTCAACTTATCTCCCTATGGCTATACTGCCTCTGGAGGGGAGCACTCATTAGATGCAAAATTTGATTTCACCAAGGAGCACCTGTTGAGTACTTTGGATGGACCCCGGTATATGAAAACAGAAATACATGAAAAACATTATTACAATCACGTTTTTTCATGTAGAAGGGTCCATCAAAAGTACTCAACATGGGTACTCCCGTATGAAGAATTGAATTTTTGCATCCAATGAATGCTCCCGCTTGAAATTTGAGTAAAAATGTAGGGAATAAGTTGAAAATACGAGTTGAAAAAAAGCATTTTTTTCCTTTTTCCCTCTAAAATTTGATGATGTAATCTAATCTTATTTTATTATTTTCACTATTATTTTATAATATTCTCGAGCCCATTTTAGGCCTCAAAATTTATCAAATGTTGTATTAGTGCTACATGGCAAACTTTAGTATGTAAATATGCATGGTAGGTTGATTTAAACCGACATATAATAATATGTGCTAAAATAAAAGTTGTCATTTTATATTCAAAAGTACTCCCACCAAATGAAACGGATTAGGGATCAAACATTTCAGTTCTACCTCTTGAAGTTGGTATTATGTTTTCAATACTATGCTTCTAGTGCAATTTACTAACAATATGGTGTTCATGATTTTGACAATTGTGGAGCTTAAGTGCTAATCATGATGAAATGAAATGTATGAAAATATAATAATGCTTAGTGTCAGGATGGATCCCTCATGTTGTCATTTTTTTTTAGGCAACAGAATTTAGCTCATGCAATTGTGGGTCAATTTTTCTCGATTTTAAATATATGCATTTTGGTATTATTATAAATTATCAAATTCCATAACCTATATCCTTCTATGAAGTATGATTTCTTTGGAAATTGGTTAAATATCAAAGTGAATGGAATATTGTAAATACAATTAAGAACAAAGTTGTATGTTCTAAGCATGTATGGAGAGATTAAGTCCATTCTCCGGAAAATTTCGTCGGTTTTCTTTTATTTTTAAAAACTAGAAATATGTTTCTTAACCACCTACGACCTAGGTTTTTAATAAAGGTCCATCATTTTAATTTACTACAATTTGCTCGTGGGAATCTCATTATAGCTCTTTGACACGCTCGATTACATGTGCATGTAGATCTCAATCCTTTCCAATGCCTACAACATACAAATCCTTCCTATACTCAATAATCATATCAAACATTTTCGCTAAATGATCCAGGAATAAAGCGATTGTGATAGATCAAGGTGGAACATCTAATATAGCATAAAGTGTGAAGTTATTAATTTATCGGCCCATATGACCTCGCTTACCCGCAACACAAATCTTTTCTATGGAAAATAAAAGCTATACCTTTATCTCTCAACCATTTTTAGTGAAAAATGGATTTCAATTCTTTTCATATTCAATTTTGGGGCCCAATCATGTTCTTTCGTGGTTGCTCTTGCCGTAGAAAAATAAGTATCCCCTTAGAAAGGGCTCGTTGATTTCTCGCTCGCTAATTTATAAAGGTTTGATCCATGTTTTAGCTAAATGACTAGTACACCAAACTATTTTATGTGACTTTAACTAAAAACAAAAACATAAGTACATAATAGTAGTTGACTCAATACAAAGGACCCTACTTCAACAAATACTCAATAATTAGATAGAGGTCGAAATATGAACACCTAATATAGACTCACCATACTCTCTCACCAACTTAGCAATCATTAAAAAAATTCTTTGAGAAATTTTAACAAACAATTAGCAAGTGGTACTTTTGTCAAACACTTTTCACATAAAGTGGAAACACTTTGCAACATAAATAAATACGAGAGGAAAATACATGAGAGAATTATAATGCTAAAATTAATTTGATACCACCCTTCATGCATGCAACACCCAAGTGAAATAAAGTATACCCAAGTGTTGGAAATGACCCAAATAGGTAGCACCCACCGCCTAGAAAATATTATTGTTGCTACCGATGGTATTGAACTCAAATTTCTACCCTCAACACTCGCTTCAAAAACTATTGAAAATTTGTGCCATAGCTCCTCACCGCCAAAACCATAAAAAGGCATAAAATTTTTTCTCTTAACTCCAAGTCAATATCAAACCGACCAAGTGGTGCAAATTACTCGTTTACTAATAAAATAGACTATTGAAGAAATGTTTATTTACAACCTAAATATTTCCCAAAAAATTTTAAAATTATAACCATAGACTCCACTATAAAACGCAGAAAAACCTGTATCAATATCAAGTATATTCCCATTGATCCAAAATCCCCAATTCGATTTGAATTTGCAAGTGTGCCCAACTCTCCACATTGTTCCACTAAGATAAATTTGTACCAAAAATGCTCTAACTCTCCAATCGTGCAATTTCACCGCAAAATCACCAGCTCAAATGAGATAAATCTTCCAAAAACCTTCAAACGTAAATAAATTGGACTATAGAAAATTGATCTAACAAATAAACTCAACCCCATTACATAAATTTGGCTCCAGCAACAAACTAGGTTCCAAAAAATAAATTGGGCTCCAACAAATAAAATTTCTTCATAAAATATTGAGAAGTAATTTTGCTGAAATTTTAATAAATTTCAGCAAAAATGTGAGAGTCAAGAATCACAAGCTTTTTTATTGAAAATGCCACAATTTTCTAGCCTCCAACACCTACAATAGTTATTCTCTTAAAACAAATTTTTAATTTTAATCCACAAACTTATCTTTCAGAACCATATGGCAATACAACAACTTTTATTTTAACCCACAACTGAAAAAATCATGCTCGGTACCACTATAATGTTCCAAATATAAATTTAGAAACAAATTGCTCAAAAATTAATGTCGCAAATTTCATAAACATATTTTACAAATTAAACCAAAAAAATGAACGACAAAATGAAAATATATAAACCACAATCTCAAAATAGACAATAAACATATGAAAGAAATATCAACTTTATTTATCATAATATAAGAGGAGAGTTACATGCTAACTCAATGGTTGAGACAGCTCAAGACCTCCAAATATTCTGCTACAAACTCGATGTTGATCTCCCACAATAACCGTGACCGAAGAGTACAAACTATGAATACCGAATGAATCCACCAAGGGAAGAGATGGGTGCTCACCCACTCTCACTGAATCACCCAAGGGTTTTTGTTATAAAATGGATATGGCAACTACAGAGAACATGGCTCAAAACCTACCACAAAGGCAATACACAAATCCAAAATGTCTCCAAATGACCTCCTCCTCATCTTTTATACATCCGATGCATAGATCCTCAAACCTCTAGAAACATCTTATTTTATTATTTTATTACTCATCCATTAAATTTATCTTAAGTGCCTTAAATAAATTTAGAATATAGAACTTAAATAATTTGTTTGAATATCCATATTAACTAATATATTTCGCATGAACTCTCTCTCTTCGTAATTTTATATAATCCTTATAGAGATAACTTAATTAAAAAAAAAATCATTTCTCTTACAATAAAACTTAAATAAATTGTTTGAATATCCATATTAATTAATATATTTGAGTATGAACTCTCTCTCTTATCTTTATGTGTGTGTATTAATATTTATCTTAGTAAAATATTTCAATGCTTGAAAATAAAAAATAATTAAATATAAAACAATGTAGTTATCTTTTAATAAAAGTAAATGTATAACACATTCAATTTTTAATATAAAATATTAATAATGATAAAATATTCAAAAATACTCATCTATCTTCTCCAATCTTGTAGATGTCAAATGGACACATGGATTCAAAGTTTGACACATATGAACTTTTCTAGAAGGCACTGCCAAGTGGAGATTCCGAAACAATGAGAATTTCGCTCCCAATGTGACCAACGCACCTATGAGTGTCGGGAAGCTTTTGCGCAGCAGCCTTGAATGGGGCCACTCGCATATGCAACACACTTAAGCATTTTAGAGGAAGCATTGATGAGCTCTCATATGATATATTATAAACTTCAAACCTTGGAAACCTTTGCGTATGAATGTCATGAATGATTTGTCTTCAGGATTTGTCTTAGGGCATGTAGCACCGAAATGATAGGGCATGATAACACCATATTCATTGGTCCTCGGGAGATGATGTCCGCCAACTGTGTCATCGGGAATGATGCCTGTACCTGACCTATAATAATCTTCCCCAGCACAGAAGTCAATAATAATAACAATAGTTTGGCTGAGATGCTTTACACCGTGATGGGCTGGAGAAGAAGTGTAGTAGCGACCGCATCAATATTAAACACGTTACATCATGATATATACTCTTGATCATAATTTCTTAGTAGGCATTCCCACAACCACATAAATAATATAATAAGCATGTACATAATTCAAAAAGTCGTCTACATTGGAATGTTTCCCAACACAGACATGCCTACGTACATAGGCCCATGCTCGCATGACGATCCGTATGTAAGGTCACCGTACGTATGATGTGTACAAAAATCCTAAAATCATAGCCCCGATGGTTGAAACTAGATACGGGTCTTCTTATCTCGTTCTCAAATACGATCATTCTCACAAGTCTAGCCATGCGAATATATGATTTGTAGTCGAACATGGAAAGACATCGTTTGATTACCGGCCAATGATATGAGTTGTTAACAAATGCGAGAGAAACATTGTTGTCAATGGCCCTCAAGGTACCGCAAGACATTTTTTAAGGCGTGAATAGATGATTTGATGTTGAACAACAAAACAATATATTTCAAGCCAAAAGTTCGAAGCGAGATTTTGTTGATGCCGTTAAGAACAAGCCTCATGGTATTTGAACATAATGTTTCTAAGTGAACTTCGATAATGATTTCCTGTCGACAGGAAGCCACCTTACTGCGAAACGGGAGTTACCGATTTCGTAGACAAAGGTATGACGGATATAGCAATGTTCAGGGATGATTGTCATGAGAATGAAGGTTAATGAGTATTGTAGAAGGATAAGTATTCATTAGATGACTTCTCTTCGAACATATTGGTGACACCAGATGAGTTGGTAGCATTGGACTCAAAATCGAAGTGAAGGTATGATGAACCATAGGTATGAATGAACCGTCAAGAATATTACCCAACCTAAACAACACAAGGATGGAGTGAAGTGTCAAGTTCAAGAGTGACCTACACGTAAGAAGTTCTCGTTCATCTTCCCAAATTTTCCCCGTCATTTGTCACCAAAACCTCTTTATTTTTTAACAAGATTGAGGAGGATAACATTTTCTTGATCTATAAATCAATCTTCCCGGTGAATAAAGTATCGCTATTTAATAATTTAACGAGTCTAGCAATGAATGAAACTCGATTATTGTCATGATGCATGTGTCTGCCACTATTTTATGTTTTAACGAGCTTAATGACAAGTGATATCCGGTCCTTTTTCATTTAGAGAGTTTGCGCAGGATGAAAGAAAACCCCATAGGTAATTTTTCGTAAAGTTGTCACTCGCATCCAAAAAATGTGTAAAATAATATCTAAGAGAACTTCTTTAGTCATGTTTGACCAAGGTATTCCCTTATCATAAATAATCTATTTCAAATCGAAAGGGTTAAACTTATACCGAGTAGATATCAATTCATTTACTTTTACAAGCTCAAAAGACAAGTGCTCGAATATTTTCACATTATCTGAAATCGAAAAGAGTCGAAAGAAGACTCTAGGGGTTTTTCAATAAGTACGAAGCTTGAAAAAGAGATAAAAGCGTTCAAATCCTTTTTTGTTTTTAACAAAGATCAAAAAAATAAGGAGAAAAAGTATGCTTTGTGGTCAAATCATCCTCGTAATAAATCCGCACGACTAATTTGTTCATAATTTGTAAGACAGTTCATAACAACATCAAATGGATTAAAAATACTTGCTCTATGATAAAACATAATAAAACCATAGTCATAGAAATAACGGTTTGCAAATAATTAAGTTACTATTTTTTTTTTTCGCAGCTTCATGCACAGACATTTCAAAAAAAGGAGAGGCGATGCTCCAGAATTACAAGGAAGTATTGGCAGGAGGAAAGCCAAATGTCGATGTTTTTAGTATCAATTCCTTTTTTACATCTAGCTAGATTTACAGTGAGAAAGAGAGCAGTGGTATAGATTCTAACGAACTGGAGTAATAAAAGACAGACTTTGCATTTCATAATTGAAATTTAAATGAATGATGAGATTGCCGCCCGTTGAGGTCTTCATCCATTTCATAAAGTTGCGCTGTGCCAAACATGATTGATCATCGTGACAGGGAGCAGATAAGCCGGACAGGGGCGCAGAAGTCAGAGGCGCAATTAAAACAAGAATAGAAGAGCTGTGACACGCATAGGCTTGGTGCGCTGGCTGGTTTGAACAGGGATCGATGAAATGAAAGATGACAGTGGTCAAAGGATGACTGAGTGCGCTGGATGGAACAAGGGAAAACCCATACACAGGAGGGTGCGCAGAGTTTAAAGGACCGTCACAGAGGGAGAGAGATTTTGAGAGTGCAGAGTTTATATCTGTGAGCATCGTATTCAAGGGACAAGAAATTGTAGTTTGTGACTTTGCAGAGGGTCTGAGCATGGGTTTTCGGAGACCAAGAGCAGAGATTTGCTGAGGGTAGAAATTACTGAGGAGAAGAAGTATGTTCATGGCAAGAAGAAAAGTTGATCTGAGTCATTACACTGGAGGTTTCCAACAGAATGTGAACAACCTCTGTTTGCCCTTTTATCAGCTTCTTTATTGAGGGTTCGTAGTACATGATAAAAGAGATTCCCTTTCATCTGTTGATCAATGGTTTGGCAACGCCCTATGATTTGCTGAAGAATCAAGTTGGGGGCTTTTCTGTTGCATATCATCAAATTAATAACAATGGCTAAATCTCCAATGATAATAGCTGTGTTGATGCCAAGTTTCTGAAGCTGAAGCAGGCCTTGGTAGAGAGCTAAGTCTTCTACTCTGTTATTGGATAAGGTGCCCAGGCCCCATTCGTAATCCATTAGAACATCACCATTGCCATTGCAGATGAGTCCTCCAGCCCCAACCATTCCTGGGTTGGACTTGGAGGCACCATCAAAGAAGAGATAATGAGTATTGCAATTCCCGAGCCATCGTGCAAATTCCTCTTCTTTCATTCTGAGTTTCCAGCTATACCTGGAATTGTTTCTGCTACTGGGATTGCTTCCGTTTTGGGCTATATTGTTTCTATCTAGAAGATACCCTATGTAATTTCTTTCTTCAACATGGAGGTCCAGCGTGTTCAAATGCCCTTGACATTTCGTGGATAGGGCTTCCAAATTGAGACTCCAGGCTTTGTTGTAGAGCTTTTTGACGATGGTTTCTTTACCTTTGAAGATCACGCGGTTTCTTGCCAACCAGATGTTCCATAGAAGGGTACAGGGCAGGGCATTCCAAACCCTTCGAGCAATGTTGTTTTTTTTTTTCCTCCTCGGGTAGCTTTTTTTCCATATGTGCAATGCTTCAAAAATGCTTGTGCTAGGCTCCCAAGGGAGATCTTGGCTCCGAAAATCTTCCTTCCAGCAAGCTATAGCAAAAGGGCATTCTATGAAAAGATGTTGGCTTGTCTCTTCATCAAAATGACAGTTTGGACAGCGAGAAGGCCCAATTATTCCTCGCTTTCTAAGGTTCTCAGAGGTGAGAACTTTCCCTCTTAGAAGGTCCATAGAAAAAATTTGATTTTTGGAAGAGATTATGCCTTCCAAACCAATCTCCACTGCGCCCAAATAGACATGGGGAAATCATTGTTGCAGATCTGATGGTAGGCAGCCTTTATGGTGTAATTAGTACCTGATGGATCCCATCGAAAATCATCAGCAGCGAAGCGATTGGAAGGAGCTATACCATGGAGATGGGTTTGCAGATTGTTGAGGCTGGTTTCTATGTCTGCCGGTATGCAGGGGAAGGTCCAGGCTTTCCAGATATGAGTGTGGGCATCCCATTGAGAGATCTGGTCCAGAGTTTGAATTCCTATGCTGTGAAAAAAGTCTAGAATCTGCTGCGTTCCAGGCCATCGATTTATGGGTTGTTGCCCCATTATTTTATCATCCCCAATCCTAATATGGCTGCCGCCTTTGGGCACTTTGGAGGTATTTTGTTCAAGAAATGGAATGGCTTTCTTACACATCCTCCAGATTTTAGAGCACATTCTGTTAGGGAGCTCAAGGTCCAAAAGCTGATGCCTTGGGAAGCCGAGGTATTTTTTTTCTAGAACTGTCTTCCACCAGGCGTTCTTGCCAGTAATGAATCTCCAAACAAGTTTGCCAACAAAGGCAAGGTTTAGAAGTTTAGGAGATTTTATTCCTAGCCCTCCTTTCTCATGCGGTTGAATGACCTACTTCCAGCTTACCAAGTTATATTTTTTTGTTTCAATTCTCCCTCCTTGCCAAAGAAATTGACGAAGGAGAGCATCCATTTTATTATGAAAACTGGCAGGGGCTTGCATGAGTGTAAAACAATACAAGGGCAGGGAAGAGAGACCTGCTTTAAGAAGGATGAGGCGCCCTGCTGGATTAAGCCAAGAGGTGCCCCATTGTTGTATCTTCCTTTTCATCTTGTCAATAATAACTTCCCAGGCAGCAGCTTTCAGGTTGCCAACACTCACTGGCATGCCCAGATAAGTAAAATGCTCCCAGTCCAGCTTACATGGAACTCCAAAAATATTAGCAATTCTGTGAATAATTTGTGCCGAAGCGTTCCAACCATATATACAGCTCTTGTGGTAATTTATCAAACCTCCGGAATAGCTCATGAATTGATCTAGTAGAGCTTTGAAGCGGCTGGCTATGATATTTGATGCTCCCCCCATTAGAAGAGTATCATCAGCAAACTGAGAATGGTTGATGTTCTTGACTCCATTATCAAATTTAATTCCGGTGATAAGGCCCATGCGACGGTTGAAATCCAGAGCTCTGCTGAAGGATTCAGCCATCAGAATAAATAGATAGGGTGACAGAGGACAGCCTTGTCTTAGTCCTCAAGAAGATTGGAAGGAAGGTCCAGGTCTACCATTAATAAGAGGGGAGATCCATGGGCCAGTAATGCAGGCTTTAATAAGGTTGATGAAGGTTGTGGCAAATCCCATTTTTTCTAGAACGGCAAATAGGAAGGAGTGCCGGACACGGTCAAAAGCATTGGCTAAGTCTAGCTTTAAGATGACGCCTTTCTCATTTCTTGCTTGACTGGAGTGTATAGCCTCTTGGACAAGAAGGATGGAGTCCGAGATTTGTCTATTGGCCAAAAAACCCCCTTGATTTTCAGAAATGAGAGAGGGGAGGAGAGGTTTAAGACGAGTAGCCAAAATTTTTGTCAAGATTTTGTAAGATGAATTACACAGCGATATGGGTCGAAAACGAGAAAAGGACAAGGGTCGATTTTCTTTAGGAATGAGAGCAAGATGGGTGGCATTGGTAAATCCTCCTATTTTGCAATTGCGTTGAGTCCATCTTAGCATCTTGATAAGGTCTTTTTTAATTGTTCCCCAATAAGTTCTGTAGAAACAGATTGGGAAGCCATCTGGACCTGGGGCTTTATCTGGCTGAAGCGTCCAAATGGCACTTTGTATTTCTTCTTCAGTGATTTCTTTAGTCAAATCTGCATTGATTTCCTCACTGATTCCTTTGGGCATGTGCTGTAGGAGATTGGAGTAATCCTCTGTTTCCTTTGTTTCTGTTAAGAGAGAGTGGTAGTATGCTGAAGTTGTTTGTTTGATGGCTGCTTGGGTTTTTTGAGGGAGGCCTTCCTCATCATTGATCACGGTGACATTATTTTTGACTTTCCTAACAGTTGCTTGCTTATGGAAGAAAGCAGAGTTTTTATCTCCTCCTTGAAGCCAAAGTTGTCTTGACTTTAATCTCCATTTCTGCTCTTCTTCTCGATTGGCACGATACAGCTAATAATATAAATCACTTTCAAGTGCTTTATCCTCTTGGGAGAGCCCATTCTCCTCTATTTTTCTGTGATTTTCTTTCAATTTGTTTTTTATATCAGCTTTGGTATTTTCTGGTTCTTTATAATGCTGCGTCACCCATTCCTTCAAGGCATATTTTGTATTTTTCAATTTACATTCCCAAATGAAACCCGGTGATCCTTCTACGTGATGCTGCCATGCTGCTTTAACTATCTGATCCACAATTGGATTGTTGCGCCATAGAGAGCTATATTTAAAAGGCAACGGCCCCAAGGGGCAGTGAGTCTCAAGGACAATGCTGGTGGGGTAATGATCGGAAGCTAAATAAGGAAGAATTTCAGCATAAGCTGTGGAGAACTCAGAGAGGAGATTGGTGTTTATCAGAATTCTATCAAGCCGCTCCATTATGTTATCTTTGCCCAATCTGTGGTTATTCCAAGTATACCTCCGGTTTTTTGGAATGATATCAACCAAGTCATGTTCTTGCATGATGTTCTCCAGCTTTGCTCTATAAGGATCAAATGTAAAGATACCTCCTCTTTTCTCATTGGAATATAATATAAGGTTGAGATCTCCCCCAAGGATGATATTGCTGTTGTTTTCAGCTTGGATGTCTTCTTGTAGAGTGGCCCAACACTGCTCTTTGTCTCTAAAATGGTTCGGTGAATAAATATTATAGATGACTATTTGTTTGTGCTCTGCTTGCTTTTCTAATGTGACTTTAACCCAAAATTGACTGATAGTGTTGGATGTGCATGTCCAAACATTTTTGTTCCAGATAGTGGTGATTCCACCGGAAGCTCCTCTTGCTTCACAAATATGTCCATCATAATGTCTAAGTTGATCTATAGTTCCTTTTATCTCTTGTAGTCTTTGTTTTGTCTCCTGAATCATTAATATTCCTGGCTTCTCATGATCTATAAGATCTTTCAGGGCAAAATTTTTTGAGGGGTGCCCCAAACCCCTACAATTCCATGATATAACTTTCATCATTGAGTATGTGGGGTTTGGAGGGATGCTCGTCCCCCTTTCTCCTTTTGTGCTGTTTCTTTGCTATTTTGACCCAATATATAAGTTTCTATGGGATTTTGTGTTCCCATGGCAATATCTTTTTGGGCATTTTCGTCCCTTTGCTGTTTGCTAGTCTTTCTGCCAGGTCCTTTTTTTTGAGATTCTGGATTAACCCCATGCTCTTTCGAGGAGCTCCTAGTTGATCGGGATGGGAGGGGATCAAGGGAGTGGGAGGGAGAGGATTGAGAAAGGGAAAATATGATGGGGGGGTCGTTTTCAAGGGAAATCGGGGGATCATTTTCAGGAAGAGAGAGGGCGCCAAAGGGGTTTAAGGAGTTCAAAGGAGGGTCAGAGGGTGGGCCCAGATTGGGGATAGGGCCTAGGGAAGAAGAGGAGGGAGGAGCAGCTGAGGGAGAGGTCTTGGGAGGAGCAGAAGAGGGGGAAGGTTTGGAAGGTGCAGCTTTGGGAGGAGCAGCTTCAGGATTTGCTTTCAGGCCAGTTGCAGTCTTCTTTTTTTTACGATTTCCCATTGTTCTTTAGATTGAGCAGGTTCAGCATTAACTAATTTAGAGTAGCGATAGGCAAAATGGCCATATTCATGACATACCTTGCATTTAAAGGGAATTTGTTCATAGTCCAGTTGTTGAATGTGCGTCCAGTCATCCACCTTTAGCCTGATTGCCTCTGGAAGACCCTTGCCGAGGTCGACTTCAACACATATACGCACACATGCCTGCATATTATCCTTGGGCTCGCTTCGATCAATGTATTTCCCGACAGCATTGCCAATGGCACGAACCGAGTCATCCCCCCAACAGTGGAGCGGGAGATGCGGAAGCCGGACCCAAACTGGGACAGCATTAGGGACATCCAGCTCGGGATCGAAATCTGGAGTCCATTTGTTCAGATACAGTCCACGGGAGTCCATGAAATAAGGACCATTTCTGAAGATTAAGTCCTTGTCTACTCTTGATTCAAAATGGAAGGTATAATAGCCTTTTCCGCAGAAGCGAATGGAGATTTTACCATTAACTTTGTCTGCCCAATTCCTTTCTATCCAGCGTTTAACTGTTTTCGGAGATGGCCATAAGCCAGTGAATTGACCGATGAGTCCCCGATCAGCTAGAGCGAGCGCAGCCATTTGAGGAAGTGTAGGAGGTAGCTCGACCTCTTGCAACCCATCTAACTTCTTAACAAACTTCGTAAAGCGCGAGGGGCGAGGTCGTTGGGGCTATAAGGATTTAACCAAAGCAAGAGAAGGCATCCACAGCTAGATACCGCTGGTGCCCTCGAAGTAGCATCCAGGAGGGGCCATGACGGTCCTCGAGCAAGTGAAACAACGATAGAGGCTAGGATATACGTGTGCGAGCAGCGCACAACATTTCGAAGCCTCAAATAAGCCAAAACGAAGATAGAGTCGCTGAGTCTCCAAGCGCTACGTGACGAGCAGATCAATGCGCCACTACAAGGTGCAAAGCACCGCGCAATCTTCAAAGCGTCGTCGCAAGGTCGCAGCAAGCACAAATTTCTTTAAAGATGAAGACCCCGCACCAAGAATGATGAAACACGGAGCCCTCCAACGAAAGAACTGTAGGGCCAAGGAGGGCCAACGGCCCTCAAGCCCAGCAGGAGACTAGCGCAGAGGTAGCCGCTACGTCAAGCACCATTTTCCGAGTCATTATAGTTGTTATCACATTTATTATTATTATTATTTTTTAAATCTTTTTATATTCAAATTTATTTGGCAATCGACTATGTTGCATACAACGCTTTGTTATGAATTGATGCCTATCAAATGTTTACCAACCATTTAATTTATGTGGCTACTCTAGTTAAAGAAAATGTCATATCAAATCATGTAATGTTAGGATGTGGTATTGATAAGTCATGGTATTGTAAGTTAAGATCTTTAAAGTGTAAGTGAATCTCCATGATAAAGTGTAAGTGACTCCATGGTTAAAAATATTGATACATGATTTTTAAAATATATACATGACTAAGTAATGTATTGATTATTTTTATAAATGAAAATAATAATAATAATTTAAATGAAATTCATAATTTAGTTCATTTTTATGATTATTTTAATTTGAGACATGTGAAAGATGTATAATAGGGCAAGTGTTTTGATGTTTATCATGGATTGATGGCTATAGCTATTTAATTTATATGACTGCACTAGTTATCGAGAATTATTAGGTGAATGACGTGAATTTAACTTCTTGGTAAATCAAAGATTAAGATTTATCGGAAAAGTAGTTATGCCCTTTTTTATGAGCATCAGTAATATAAAAATGAATTATAATTTTTCAAGAATGTGATATTAGTAAACCATGGTATTATCCCATTATATTATAATAAAATCTATTTAAAAAAATAAAAATATTCATTTTTTCTTAAACATTTTTTTATAAATATGCATAATATAAGATGAATTATAATTTATTTTTTCCAATAATATGATATTAGTAATTCATTGGTATTAGCTCATAATATTATAAAAAAAAACTTATTTAAAAAAAAACAAAAAATATTCCTTTAACTCCAGCAATTTTGAACACTCAAAACATCGCACAGCGTCCTGAGAATGCTATGGCAGTTATAAATCAAATTCCATGAGAGCTCAGCATCATCAGTACTGCAATATTACAGTAAACCGTTAAAACAGAAAGGCAAACTCCGACCAAGACCCCAACAAATCTCATAATGGAATTGAATCAGAGATACACTAAGACTAAAAGACTGGCAACTTCTCTGAATATCAATACTGAGATTCATGAGCCTCCCTCTTTCATTCCCGGTTGGTCTTCTTTTAAGCGTGCGGTGCGGTTTTCGTTTGGGAAGTTAATTTTTAAAGTTTAAAATTGAATTTTTGCTTTTCCCAGACGGCTCTCTTTTTTGGTAGTAAAAGGTTATTCCTCAATTAATTTTGTCCAACGAACGGATTTATCGGTTTTTAGTCATGGAAAAGTAGATGTGGCCGTCGATTGTGGCAAACGTATAAATGTATATGTCTCGAGGCAGAAAATTTCTACCGTAAAAACTAAAGCAGGCTATCATTTTGCGATGGGCATTTCCTGGCTTCTACACATTTATGACTCGATGGACTGGGAAATAACGTTTGCCGTCGATTGTTATAATGTGACAACGGCAATATAATGACTTTGAATTTTGGAAATGAGTCGTGGCTCGATCTCATTTCTTTTCATTTCGGCCCTTCTCCTTCACGTGTCATCACAGCTATAATTGAAGGTACCAATTATCGAACTTTGACGATTGCTGCGATTAAATGTACGACCCAATTGAATCTACAGTCGCTGTACACAAAGTGTATTCCATGTGGCAGTGCAAGGTTTCTAGTCAGTTGAAGCTAATGTGACTGAGACGCTTAAAAAGGTGGGAATGGGATTGGAGGCTGGAGCCACCGTTCTTGAATCATTCAAGGTGTTGGGTACTTTTTACAGAGAATATAGGTATGTGCGTAGTCTTAAAAACTATAAAATAATTCAGAAATTTTGGCAAGAATATGAAATATTTTGGTAAATTTTTTTTGAAAAGAAGTTGCAGAACGATCGCCATCAAAAGTGGTCCATATATCTGCAACAATTTCTATTTGAACATCAAGTACAAGAAGGGTAACACCAATAATGTTGCACATCGCTTTAGAATTTCATTGTACTTGAGCGCTTTCATGGTTAGAGAGTGAAGGCTACATGTAACCACAAACGCTCACTCCATTTTTTGGCCCTATAATAAGTTGGAATGGAGGATACTCGATGGGTTGCTAGCAAGTGAAGCTTTTCAAAGAAAAAGGGACTTGGCTAGGAGGGCTTAGTCCTTCAAGAACAATGCACCCCACTCAAGGGTTTTTCCTCCTTGCGCTTTGAAATTGCCAAGCTAATTGAAGTATATACTCGCCTATGAAGTACACCTAATGCTAAAATATGCTATGAAAATTTCGTAAACTAGGTTGGAAACCTCAACGAATTGAAATTCAAACTCAATTTTCATTATCATGGAGTAAATGGCTCATGATGATTAACTACTCAAGTTTGAAGTGAATCAATGCTAAATGAACGTTGGAGACAAACATTCCTCTATTCATTGTGCATGTGGACACTATGCATCGTCTTCACTCGCCAACTATCCCTTGATCCATCCCTTGTAATGTGAACTCTCCTTAACTATGCCTTGAGTGCATTGGGGGTTGTCGTGAGTGAAATAAGGATCACGTGGATCACTCCCCACCTGAGGGGTTGCAATAAATTTTTTAAGGAGATTCTATCATTGTAGAATCCATTATTGATATGATGAAAGAGGCCATGGCCCTGTTGTAATGGGAACTTCATCAGAGCATCATTTATTTTCCAAAAAGTCCCCAATTTCGTTCGGCAATCTTCTTACGGTGGAGGGAAGAATCACAAGGATGTTAGGGATAAAATAATTAATGCGAGCGAGGGAGATTTTCTAGCCCCCTAGCTAGTATATATTTTTTTGGTGTTTCATCCATTAAGAAGATGCTTCATTTTATTGATGACTATTCAGGAATCCGCTTCTATGATCAACTTGGTATATGAGAGTCGAATAACATGTGCGATCCCTCTCTCTAGGGAGAAACTTAGAAGCATTATTGGTGGAGTTTCCCAAGACTCCATAGTAATAGAAGAGAGCATGTCCTCGGTTATTTCTAAATATGCATCTATACCCATAAAAGTTGAGTTTAATAAAAGAAGGGGAAGAGGAAACCACCTGAGAGGGTAGGAGGGTGAGGTAGAGAGTGGATGGACCGAGGAGAGGGGATAAATGGGGGTTGGAAATAGTTTTTATAGGATTCTTATTTCCGTAAGTAGGTGAGGTCTAATCACTGAGGCGATGGAAGGATTAGGGAAGATTCTTTTTACGTTATTCAAAAAAATAGACTAGACAACAAGATTAGGGAGATGTTTATTTTTAAAATGTGGCAATTTCATTCCTTCCATATGTTCCAAACAAGAAGACCTAGGTTATGATCCATATATCTATGCGAGATTGGGGTTTTCAAATGGAGATAGATTAAAATTAGTTATTGTATTGCTAAAGTAATGACCTCCATTAATCTTGCAAAGTATGTACAGATGCTATGCTAATGATATCTGTCATAGTACATTGTTGTATATAATGTTAACATTGTCCTAGACACCTTGAATTGGTAGGGTAACTATATGTACTCTAGTTACCTATACCTATGCAGTATACATGTATGAAAAACATGATTTAAATATGTAATTACTTCTTTGGGAAAAAAATGTAAAAAAGGAATGTATATGGTTTTTGTAAACCTGGTTAAGTTGCATGAGTTTATACATATGTTTGGAATTGTAAATTTCAAGAAGATGTATACACTAGGACATAAAATACCATATTTAGTTTTTGTGACATATATTAATACTTACTCAAGTTAATTAATCCAAACGTATTGATAAATCCTTATATTATTTTAAGCGAAAGGCCTTTAGCTAAGCTCCTCACCCTAAATTAAGACAGAAGGTAATAACTACATATGTATATACCCGATATGTTTGTTGTCCCAAAATTAACTCTATAAAGGATCATGAATACTACTGTCATATTCTCATTAAAAACAATGATTATTTCTAATTATCATTTCTTTCTTCTTACTACAGAATGTTCCTCTATAGGCCTTTGACAACCCTCGATGGCCATAATCCCCTTGGAACTCGAACCCATGACTTAGAAACCTTCAACTCGATATTGTTGTAGAAAGTTTGTTTTATTAGGGTTAAGTATATAAAATAAGGGTGTTCTTTTTCCTGTTTGGTTGAACCAGGGAGCCATGAACTTAGAACACCTACTAGAGTAATTGTGATCTAGGTGGATATTGGTGGCCACCCACCTAGTCTCACTTGGGAGCCCACCATTGTCTCTTTCAGCTTTTCAATTTTGGCACAACTTACTATTGTTTGCAGCTTTTTCGTGGTCCCGCACTTTCTGAGCATTTTGAGGCCCTAAACAACGTTTTTAGAAAACCGAGAGTGAAATGATAGATCTTCTCACATCAAAATTTGTAGTCCTTGGATAGATTTTTTCTAACGAGGTATGGTGCACGTCAAACATGGATTGTACGCCAAAGTTAATGCCCTTGTGAAGTCGAAACACCAATTTACCCACATAGGGCCCATAGTTTTGGATGCGTCATCTCCTAGGGTAAAGGGTTTTGGATTTTTAGCATTTTCTGTTGTTTCTAAATACTAAATAGGCCCTTGAGCCACATTGTAACTTAGTTCGAGGCTTGTAGCCACCACATCTCTTCTCAGATAAGCCACTGGTGCCTAGCTAGTTTATTTCAATTCTATCCGTAAGAAAATTTCGGTTCTTTTGATATTAATGAAATGAAGTGCTATTTCCGTTGCATATTTGTATTTATGGTTACATGTGTGATTCGTTTGCATTCCTTCACATAAATCGGATCAATGGTAATGAGCAAAGATGCTTTTTTGATCCATCCTTCTTTGCATGTCCCCAACAAGGTCGGGGTATAGGAGTTGGGGCTCGATCTAGTTGAACCTTTGCAAGATCAACCTCGCAAACCTTGACGGCCACCCATGGAGACGAAAAGAAGGATGTGGTAGCGAGAGATCCCATCAAAATATTTCTTGAGGAGGCCCTCGAAAAACAAAGGAACGTGATGATGGATAACTTTCTTTCCCAAATACTTCAACGACCGCTCCCACCGAGGCGCATCCGCATCCGAGCACCACTCGGGAGACAAATCCCTTGGCGCATAAGTAAACTTTGACATTCCCATATTTGAGGGTCAAATAGACTGCGGATGTCGTAGATAGATGGTTGAATCTATTAGAAGGATATTTCTCAGCTCATGACTTTTTTCAATCGGGATAAAGATGATTTTCGCACCCTTAAAGCTACCCCCCATGTCGTCGGGACTCATGAGAAACCTACCGTGAGAAAAAGGATGAGACGAACCCTCTCTATTCTCGATCATATCCACTTGAAATTCTTTCCAAGATTCCATCAAGGAACAATACTATCCCCTTGGGAGCTATGAGGACAAGTACATACAATGGACCATGCGCGCGGCAACAAAGGGATCAAGATGTGCATGAGCTCAACGAATCTGTTCCATACCCACTGCATTAACAAAGTTGGGTATCGAAAGATTCGTAGAAACATTTGGTGCTAAAAGAGTATCGCAGCTTGTCCACACGAGACATTCGTGAGGGAAATGGAGCTCCTCTACATCTCCTCGCTTGGTATGGCATGCACCGATATCTGCCAAGTTTGAGCAAAAATTCAAGTAGAAGAAGTGAGACTTTGGACCTACAAATCAAAAGCAAAGGGAAAGGTGCCCCCAAACTCAAACAAAGGACAAATCCAAGGCATAGGAGGCCAAGAAAGACCGCCAAAGCCACGAGCAAATAACAATCCTGCGAAGCCAAATAGGAACAGGAAAGTGATGTGAGTTCCATAAGTGCCCACCACAACACAAGTGAGTGTCAGCGCATGAGGTCTACTCATGGCTGAGATGAGGCTGCCGAATCAGATGCATGTTTTGATTTCGAATCATAACCTAACAAGGGGTATGAAAAAGGGAAAAATATTATTGATGTAGATCCCAACGCCACTTTTGCCACTACGAAGATCCGTAAGGAGGAACAGAAGATCCGGAGGAGGCGCAATGTCTCTTCCACTCCTAGATTGTGGGTAAAGGGTTCCCTGCTACAGTTCATTATTGACAATGGGAGCCAAAAGAACCTCATTTCAGCAGATTTCGTGAAGCGGTTGGGCTTGCCAACCACAACGCACCCACAAACATACACCATCGGGTGGCTTCACCAAGGACGGGATCTCCGTTTCAGCCAACAGTGCCGCCTTCCCTATAGCATCAAGCCCTTCACGTATGAGGTATTATGTGACATTGATCCTATTGATTTTTATGATGTATTATTAGGCCAACCATACTTGTGGAAGCGACATGCTGTGTATGAGTCACAGCCTTGCGCTGTTATTATTACCTTGGGAAATAAGCTGTATAGGATACCAAAGGTACCACTGCCTACCACTATCTCTTTGGTTACTGCAAAAAAATGTAGCAAGCTCATTTCCCAAACCAGGAAATTTGTTTTCCTGAGGATCCACCCCCAGGGCTAGAAGAAGATTGTGGCCACGACCTCTAGACATGGCTCCTCTGCACAACAACAACAAATGGACAAGGTTGTGGAGGAGTACGGGGAAATTTTCACCTCACCCACAGGGGTGCCTCTGCACTGTCAGGTCAAGCACCCCATTGATCTGACCCCAGGTGCGCCGCTACCCAACGGATCGATCTATCGGCGTTCTGTTCTAGAGAACGATGAAATCAAGAGGCAGATTCACGAGTTGCTGCAGAAAGGTCACATCCGGCCAAGTTCATCGCCTTGTGGGAGCTCGATCGTGTTAGTACAGAAGAAGGATGGGACTTGGAGACTCTGTATTGACTATCGAGTTATGAACAAGATCACTGTCCGGAATAGGTACAAGATCCCATGGATTGATGACCTTCTAGACCAACTCAAAGGGGAGAAATATTTCAGCAAGATCGACTTGAACTTTGGGTATCACCAGGTACCCATCGAACCCTCAGATGTGTGGAAGACTGCCTTCAAAGCCAAGGAGGGCCTTTTTGAATGGTTGGTCATGCCTTTCGGGTTGACGAATGCTCCCGCAACCTTCATGAAGTTGATGGACGACATCTTGAGGCGATTCACCAACTCATTTGTAGTAGTGTACTTGGATGACATTCTGATCTTCAGCTGAAATTGAAAAGAGAACCTCCACCACATCTGACATTTCCTCCAAACACTACGGCAACACAAGCTGTGTGCCAATTTGGAGAAGTGCACTTTTGGCATGACCCAGCTTCAATATCTGGGATACATTATTGATGAAAGGGGGGTGCATGTGGATCCAACCAAGATCCAAGTCATTTGAGATTGGCCAACCCCAACCATTCTAACAAAGCTTCGCAGCTTTCTGGGTCTTGCTAATTTCTACCGCAGTTTCGTGTTCGGATTCTCTCATATCACTTGGCCCTTGATTCAAGTCGCCAAGGGAGGAGCGAGAGAAAAATTATTTTAGTCGAAATCTCAACAAAAGACGTTCATAATATTGAAACATCGCCTCTATTCTGCCCCAGTGCTCACATTACCAGAATTGCAACAACCATTTGAGATTGAGACAGAGGCCTTTGACTATGCTATTGGGGTGGTTCTTACTCAACTGGGGCATCCAATGGCATATCACAGTGAGACATTGTCCGACATAGTTCGCAAGTATCCCACTTATGACAAAGAAATGTATTCCATTGTGCAGACGTGTCGACAATGGAAAGCATTATATTTCAAAGGAAACAATCATCCACACATACCACCAACCCCTGAAGTTCATACAGACACTAGGGAAGTTGTAGAATGATTACCATCAAAAGTGGTCCACATTTTTGCAATAGTTTCATTTGAACATCAAGTACAAGAAGGGTAGCACCAATAATGTTGTAGACTGCCTCGACCGACCACCGGTCATGGCACTAACCACCATTCTCAACTCTTGTGGGCACGAGACTTCTAATTGGCTACTTCTCTACAAGAGCGATCCAAAATTCGGCCACACATACAAGGCACTCTTGGGGGGGTACGCAAGTTCCAAATTATCACCTCCAAGATGCACTGTTATGTCACTTGGGACACCTTTGTGTTCCTTGAAGCGAGCGTGCAAAGATGATATGGGAAGCACACTAAAATTGAGTCGTTGAGCATTTTGGGGTCAAGAAAATAGTGCCAGTACTGCAGAAGTATTCCTATTGGCCAAACCTTCGACAAGATGTCGGGAAGTACATCAGATCTTGCACTGCTTGCGCCATTGCCAAACCAACCATCAAGAAGCAAGGCCTCTATACTCTGCTACCTACCCCTAGTCGACCTTGGGAATCCATCTCCATGATTACATGTCGTGCCTTCCTTCTACTAAACATGGAAATGACTATGTTTTAGTCGTCGACAGACTTAAGACATGGCCAGTGGCTCTAAAGAAGAATATCATAGCGTAAATCGCTGTCTCTTGAACAAGTGGCATTTAACTCTATACCATTTATATCGTATCATGACAACATGTTCCTCGAAGACATTTGGTCCATCGTCTATGTTGATATCAAGAGCACCAAGTCTACGCCTTGTGTCCTGGCAATAATGGCGATGGTAGGTCAACAGGATGATTGTATACATTCTGCACATGTACAATTCAAAGCATCCACGCACATGGGATGAGAGCCTCCCTATGTACAACACAGTTATAATCAGGCTCTCCACAACTCAACCGGCCACAGCCCCTTTCAGGTGGGCTTGATATTCTAGCCACTATGTCCCATTGACATAACCATGTCATTTATGGCTACTCAAGTCGATTCGGCTCATGTCCAGTCTGAAGCTGACAAAGTGAACAACTTCATTGAGCGCATTCAGCACATCTGCCAACAATTTCATGACATATTGGACATAGCCAATGCTAAGTCACATATTAGGGGAATTTTGAGGTCTAAAATGGGCCTCCTAAGGAAAATGTACAATCAAAATTCACTTTATGAGAACCAATCACATTTTAGGGGATGACATCATCCCTAATGGTTGAGGTGGCATTGCTTGAGTTAAAGAAACTTACTTGTCACATTCTCAATGGTGGATAAAAAATCATTGTTAACCATGGTAGTGCTCTAAGTACTTTTAAAGTCATAAAGAAAAGTATTCATAATAAATGTCATTTCACACTTTTTGAATAAAACATTATTATTGTCTTTTCATATTTTTTGAAAGAAACAATGCATATCTTACACAACCTCATGTGTTTACACACTTTTCGATAAATATTATATTTGTATATTTTCATATATTTATTTTTAAATTATATATTCATTTAATTAAGAATTTATATTTATATTTTATTTTAAGTTATTTAAGTACAAAGGACAAATGGATTAGTTGTGCAATGATAATGAAGTTTTCTTGAAAAGCCTATTCTTATTTATAGTCACATCAATACAATTTTTTTATTAATTTTATTTTGGTACAACTTTGAATTGAATTTAACCATGGTTATATGGATTTTGGTGCAAAAATTGAATTTCAAATTCATAAATATTATTTTATTGGTTTAGCTATTATTTTATTATTTCCTTATGAGGCCCATTTTAGACCTCAAAATTCCCCTAATGAGCAACGACATGATCAGCATCGGGTACCACACAACTTCCAAGTGGGCGACAAAGTGTGGCTACATTTGCAGAAGGAGCGCCTCATTGGACCCCACCACAAGCTTTGCCCGCTCCAATACGGGCCATACACCATCACCAAGGTGGTAGGGAACAATGCCTTCGAGCTCAGTATTCCACCATTCCTTGGCCTGCACCCAGTATTCAATGTGGACCGCCTTCGTCCCTACTTCCCACCTCTACTGGACACCTCTGACATTACAGAACAACTCACAACAACAAAGTTAAACCCAGACTGCATGGAACAGGCCACCACAGATTATATCATGGACATGAAAATCAAGAACACTCGCCAACAGAATATCCAACTGTATCGGGTTGTCAAAGCTGGCCAACTCTTGCACCAAGGCAAGTGGTTCACCAAGGACCAAGTTCAGGAGAAGTTTCCTCATCTCATGGAGGAAATCAACACAATGGGTACCATTTCTTCCTAAGGGGGGAGGAATGATCCAGGTGGATATTGGTGGCCACCCACCTATTCCACTTGGGTCCCCACCATTGTCTCTTTCATTTTTTTCGGTTTCGGCACAACTTACTATTTTTGACAGTTTTTCGGGTCTTGAACTTCCGAAGCTGTTTTGAGGCCCTAAACGATGTTTTTTGGGAAAACCGAGAGCGGTCGAGTTTTTATATCTTGCATCAAAATTTGTATTCCTCAGATAGATCTTTCTAATAAGGTATGGTGCACGTCAAACGGAGATCGTATGCCAAAGTTACGTCCCTAGGAAGTTGAAACACCAATTTACCCAAATGGAGCCCATAGTTTTTGTGCTTCATCTCCTAGGGTAAGGGTTTTGGATGTTTAGGATTTTCCATTGTTTCTAAATAATAAATAGGCCCTCAAGCCTCATTGTAACTCAGTTTAGAGGCCTGTAGCCACCACATCTCTTCTCAGAGATAAGCTACCATCGCCCTAGCTAGTTTATTTCTATTCTGTCTATAAGCAAATTTCAGTTCTTTGATATTAATGAAATCAAGTGTTATTTCCGTTGTATATTTGTATTTATGGTTACATGTGTATTTTGTTGCGTTCTTGCATAAATCTGGATCAGCAGGTTTCCCTACCCTTTGGCAGTTGTCACACCTTTTGACATATTCTTTGGTATCTCTAAATATGGATGGCCAATAATATCCCAAATGAAGGATTTTATAGGTCGTCCTCTTATCAGAAAAGTGTCCACCACAAGGTTCAGCATGAAATGCCTTAATAATTTTAGGCATTTCATCTTCCCCAACAAATCTTCTGATAATCAGATCTAGACCTGTTTTATACAATTCATTAGTATTCATGAGTATCTTGCACTTATTTGAATAATTTTTCTTTTCTCCCTAGGAAACAAATGTGAAGGTAATTTTCTTGTGACTAAGTAATTAGCAATATCTGCAAACCAAGGAGTTTTAGTAGTTATTTCAAAAAGATATTCATTAGGAAATTTATCCTCAACTGGAGTGTCATCTTTGATATTCTGAATTCTAGACAAGAAATCAACAACTATGTTTTGTTTTCCAGGTCGGTCTAGAATGGTGATGTTGAATTCTTGCAGGAGTAATAACCATCTTGTAATTCTGCCATTAGTAATAGATTTATTCATTAAGTATATAATTGCAAAGTGATCTGTATGAACAAAGGTTTCATAGCCTGTAATATAATGTCTGAATTTGTTGATAGCATGAACAACAACTAAGAATTCCTTTTCAGTTACAGTGTAATTTAACTCAGAGGGAGTCAAATTCTTGCTTGTGTAATAGATGGCATAGAGGATCAAATCTTTTTGTCCTAATACAAATCCTAGAGCTGTATCTGAAGCATCTGTTGAAATGTGAAAAAGTAGTTTCCAATTTGGACCTCTTAAGATGGGTGCTTCAAAAAAAATTTCTTTTAAAGTTTCAAATGCCAATTGGCAATTAGGATTCCAACTGAATTCACAATCTTTGGTAAGTAACTTAAAGAGTGGAGATGCTATTTTAGTGAAATTTTCTATAAATCTTCTATAATATCCTGTGAATCCTAGAAAACTTCTAACATCCTTTTGACAACTTGGAATTGATAGTTTGGAGATGACTTCAACTTTAATTCTATCTCCTGAAATGTGATGTCCTAAAACAATCCCTTCTGTAAACATCATAAAACATTTTTCATGACTTAGTGAAAGGTTTTCTTCCTTACATCTTTTTTAAGAACCTTTTTGTTATGAATCTAATTCATAACTAAAATAATAAATATAGTCATTAGTAGAATAAATATAATTACTAATTAATCAAATTAGGATTATGTTAAATAGTCATTAGGTTAATGAAAAGGCATGTCTAAAAGACATGTCCATTCGTGAAAAGGTACCTGCATAGATATAAAAGCAGGACCTCATTGTAATCATTCAATCATCTTGTCATATACCATATCAATAAATATTTATTATTATAAATACCTTGTGTATTTTTATAATTAAAGTTGCTTTTGCTACTGAGTCTACAAATCTACAAATCTTGCTGCTACAGTAACCAACTCTACAACTTCCGCTGCTACAGTGGTATCAAAGCCATATTGAGGACAAGTTGAAGCAATGGCACACAACATCGTTCTACAAGCCCAAGAACATTGTTTACCCTATAACGCGCCATTACGTGAAGATCCCAAAAAAATTGAGCAGATTAGAAAAATTCAACAAAAGCTTCAGCAATTAGAGAATTCATGTGCAGAAGTCACAAACGGTCTTAAAAAAATTTCTGCAGGTCTTAAAAAAAATTCTGCAGTAATCCATAATAGAGAAGATGAAAAATACTGTAATAATGAGAAAACAGTTAGTTATGCAAAGGGAAAATCAAGTAGAACATCCATGGTAAATTCAAGTAAATACATTCCCCCACCAATGCGTAATAAAGGAAAACAACCAACTAATGTTGAAAGTAAAGAAGAAGGGAAATGTTGGAAATATGGAGACAAATATTTCGCAGGACATAAATGTGTTTTTTATACAAGAAATGAGATTGCCATTAGTGATGTTTGTCATTCTAGACATCATGTTAGTCAAACAGAAGGTGAGATGGTCCCTGTAGCGATTACTGCTGCCCTGCCGGCATCTGAATCAATTCAGAATAGTCTTGAGTCTGCAATGATGTTGGTAAAAGAAAGTTTATCCACAGCTGTACCAAGAATTCGAAAATCCTCAACTGAAGAATTAGATAAGACAAAAATAGATGCACGTGGTAGAGTTGACCGAGAGAGCATGGGAAGGCATGTCAGTTTATGGAATATGTTGCTTGAGATGCTTATTGAATTGCAAATGACCATAAACTATGAGTTGCTTGAACAATGGCATAAGATAGTCCCGTCCAAGTTAATTACATATTTTTTGTATAAATCTATGCATCCAACTAGCATGCGATGGGTTATAAAATTCATTTGGAAAAACACCGGAAACATGGGAAAACTGAAATTAAAGAAAGGCAGTGTCATTCTGAAGGAAATTCTAGGTGGTATTAATGAGAATAAAGAAAAAAACCTTGTTACTGCAAATGCAGGTTTACAACAACTGAAATTGGAGTTCGCAGGATTGCAAACAGAAGTCAATTTCCTTAAAGCTAATTTCGCCAAAGAAATGGGTTACTCTCTGGCTGTAAAACTCATTGATATAGTATCAGAATTTTGTTCTCCAGACCAGGAAGATTCGTTGACATCTCCCCACAAAACGGAAAAATCAGATCCATGGAGATGGATGACGAGCGAGCAAGAATTCAGAAGAGTAACAGACAATAACCCACAGCTTCTTCCAGAGGCTATAAAGTCAGTCGAGGACATTGCAGTAACAGCAGCAAATCTTAAGGCCATGTATCAAGGTAAAAGGCACAGAAGCGACCCTGAGCAATTGTACTTGGTGCTCAAATTGTTTAAGGAAAAAGGGAATAAATTTTTGTGCCATAAAATGGAACCTGGCAAAGTCCAGAATTCAAAAAATGATGTCCACGTATCAACAGAGCTTCTTGATCTGCTGCCTCCAAGATTTAAAGAAATTGGTGGCAGCTCAACAGCCATGGAAAGTTTGAATCTTATGAACAACAATCTCATAAACCATCGAATTATTCCACCTCTTCACAGCCGTCGATGAATCCTCATTGGCAATAGCAAGGCCGGAGCAGTTATTTCAAATAGACTTCGACATTTGGTTGTCTCAACTTCTATACACATCCATTCTATGCAATTGCCACCGCCAACATTAGATTTTCATCCAAACCAACAAGATTGGCTCAGGAACGAGGCAGTGGTGGTTGTAGATGGGACAGGATTGTTTTTAGCCGAGGTATTTGATTTCCTCCGACAAATTGGTCAGAAAATTGCGAACTCTGGTTCCTTCTATGCAGGCGGAAAGGTGGCACTCGATGCAGTAGAGGGCCGTCACAACCGAGAGGACAACATGGTGGAGATTCGCAAGTCTAAACGGGCAGAATGTCTGCGGAAAAAACGCAGAGAAGGTTTTCCATCTGTCCCTAGTTCTCAGCCCTCCATTGGCGATGATACAATTATCTCTCTGGATGAGACACTGCTGAATTTTCCAGTAGTTGAAATGCTAGGCAGTGATTCCACTTCGTCATAACGGAGTTTCAATACCATGTCTGCGTGTACCCGCACTGTCATTCCGCTGTTGTACTGCGAGTTCCAATTCTTGCCTACTTAGCCATCGTTTTGGGCATACCGGTCAACAGATAAACAGCGTGACCCTTTCGATACAGCATCATTGTTAATGGGGTCATTTCTCTAAAATAAAATAAAATAAACGATAAACTAATATATTATATAGTCACATAATAATATAAATCAAATATACAATTAGATTAATTTAATTAATTACAAATTAATTAAGATTAATTTAATTTATATTTGAAAGAAAAAAAAATATAAATTTATTAATTTAATTTAAAAAAAAGAAGGGGAATTTAAGGACAAAGTACAAGTGAATTCTACAAGGAAGGTACCATTGAATGACATGCCTCGCAGATAATACGAAGTGAAGAAAATTGTCGAAATATTAAGCTTTGAGGACAAAGCTTTTCGAGAAGGAGGCAATGTTATGAACCTAATTCATAACTTAAGTAATAAATATAGTCATTAATAGAATAAATAAAAATAAATGTAATTGCTAAATAATCAATTAGGATTATGTTAAATAGTCATTAGGTTAATGAAAAGGCATGTCTAAAAGACATGTCCATTCGTGAAAAGGTACCTGCATAGGTATAAAAGCAGGACCTCATTGTAATCATTCAATCATCTTGTCATATACCATATCAATAAATATTTATTATTATAAATACCTCGTGTATTTTTATAATTAAAGCTGCTTTTCCTACTAAGTCTACAAATCTACAACTTTTGCTGCTACAGTAACCAACTCTACAACTTCCGCTGCTACAGAAGCTACTG